>JAIQCW010000146.1:0-103622 GCA_020283715.1 Cytauxzoon felis
TTATCCCATCCGAGTTCGATATATCTTTAATTGAAATATGACGTTGATATAACAAATATATACTAACCTCTTCATTTGTAATTCATCATTACCATATTCAACAGGTGAATGCAGTTCTAAACCCAAATTCTGTCACATGATAACAATTGAAAAGTATAGAATCACAAATACCTTAAATGTATTTAAAAAAATTTGACCATAAGAATCATATGAAAGAAACTATAATAATATTAAAATTAGTAAATTGTATATACAATTAGAAGCATTGAGGGTAAAAATTTTCTACATAGAAGTAATTCATGAGGATATTATCAATCCAACTCTGTTCCACTCGGCGTGGAGCCCTCTTCTAATTACTTCCCCCTCCGCTTCCCTGAGATCAGCTGCGGGTTCCACTTGAGGTTACATCTAACACATCCTTAGAACCATCTTCCAACATTCCCATGATGGATGATCCATCACTACCTTCACCACGATCTCTGGGAGTGGCTTTACTCTTTAGAGATAGGTAATTAGAAGAGGGCTCCACGCCTAGTGGAACACTGGTTGTAACCTCAGGTGGAGGAGAGCTGACGGCAGGACGACCTACGGTGGAGGTAACCTCAAGTAGAGAAGATGGGTAATAGTGGGTTGTAGGGATAATAAACACTGTTTCCCATAATTAATTAATGTCTATTGAGGATATATACATTAATATACTATATACTCTCACATGCTATACATTATGTTAGACTTTATAAACATACTTGTTCCGAATATAGATAACATGTTGGTTGTTTAGAGAATTGAGCACATAATTTTATAATCTATGTGGTGTAAATATTTTATAAATCTACAATTTCAATACCTCATTGGAATATTTATTTTCAATATATACAAGCGAATATTCACTTAAAAAAAGTGTTTTCATACTAATGATATAGGATGATTATCATTCTTCAACATACTCAGGAGATAATTTCTTACTAAGAAATTCTTTAAATTTATCTACATCCCTTAAATCAATATCTACCTACAAAATTATAAAATAATTATATTCAACATACAAGTGTATAATATTTAGATGTAACAAGACCATCTACAATTTTAAAATCAGGAAATAATTCTATTAATTGAGGTGTAGTGTTAATAATTTCAGTTTTAATCTCCAATTGTGTTTTAAAATCTAATTCATATATAATGACATTTTTATAATTCTTTAGTATCCAATATGAAATTGTGTCTAATCCACATCCGATATTAACAAATTGTACGAATTCATCGCTATAAGATTCTATAAAATGCTTTAGTACTTTTCTGATTGTAAATACTCTTAGATAATACACTATAACTATAATGTAGTATATGATATATCAACATACATATGTTTAATACTTGATTGTGTCTAATATTTTCCACAAAGTATTGTATGTACTCATCTTCATAATAACCAGCTTCTACTGATGCTCTAAATTAAATAGTAAATTACTGCATAATGTATATAACAATATTTACCTTTTATTAAGCAATGCTAATGGTGAACTCCGCTTGACAGCCTTATCGTCATCCTGCATAATATCATCAGTACAATCCATCAATTAATCGTTATATAATTTACATTTATAATATAAATACGTTGATATATATCATTAACTGCATATGATTAATTCAAATGGGAAATGTTGTTTATAAATGAGATAATACTTATATTTTTTATACATAATAAATTTAATTTGATATATAGGTAAATTATATACATGAAATTATTGTTACATTTCTAGTATATAAAATTAACTATTTTACTATAAATGATGAATTAAATAATGAATTATTATAATGCTAATGATAGTTTAAGTTCCAATGACAGTAATGCCATACAAATTATAAAATCTAGAGCCCACCGTGAGTTTACTAAACCACAGAATCCACCAAAATATTTCGGAATTGATCTAGATGGTACATTGTATACCGAAAACAAGGAATCGTTAAATAAGAATTTGAAGGCACTTGAACGGGTTACAAAATTAGGATTTACACCATTCATTTGTACTGGTATGTTCAAATGAATACTTGTAATGCATTTTATCACTACATTTAGGACGTAAACGTCATTTAGTTAATCAAGAGTTCGATGAACTTATGATAAAGTTTGAACATAATGGCTATCCTGGTATATATTGTAATGGATCTGAAGTATACAACAGTGATGGAGACATAATTAGATTAATCCAATTTATTCCTAATACATTGAAATCAATTTATCAGTATTTAGAAGAGAATAATTTCCTTACACGTACAATATTCCACGAACTTGATGTCGCTTTTAAAACTTCCGAATACGGTGAAGAGTTCTTAAATATATGTAAAGCACATAGGCTTCCAGTAGCCAAATTAGTTACAGTTGATGAATTGCTAACTTCGAGTATAAAATATATAGTTATATATTCTAATGATGATCTGTCAACTATTGAAATTCCTGGACTCAAGAATGGTAAAGATTTTATTATCAAACAAACTGGTGTTTATTTATTTAGCATAACACCACCTGGTGGTAATAAAGCTGAAGGTTTAAAAGTACTCATGGAACATTTCGGTGAAAATCCATCATCATGTGCATTCATTGGTGATAATGAAAATGATATTGAAGCCATGCAGTTATCAAATTTATCATTCGCTGTTGGTAATGCAAGCCATAGTGTTAAAAAAGAAGCCAAGTATTTTGTGAATTTAACTAATAATGAAGCAGCTGTTGCATATGTTTTAAAACAGGTTTATGGTATCACATTATAGTATATTCACTTAAGGTGAAATCACTTGTCTAATTTAGTATACTTTGAACATGCATTATATGTGAAAAATTATCCTTCCATAAATACATATCATTCGTTGGCTTTAAACGTGTGATCGCATCGGCTTCAATTGCAAGTCACATCTTACATCCCGTCGCCAGCTCTTCTATTTACCTATTTCTAAAGAGTATAGCCACTCCCGAGATCGTGGCTATAAACCCGAAGCTGAAGTAAAGGTAAATAAAGGAACTGATTACAATATATAATATTAAATTTAGTAAATTATAAAATTTTAAAAGATGTATCTATTCTGAGATGGCAAATAGTTTCTTTTTTGATTGTTGTATGCGTAGCCAAATTAGTAATACGTAAAATCCAATGATATGTATAATAAAAAGTATAAAAATGCAAATATCTACTGGGTTATCCCGTACATTATTTAAGAAAAATGACCAATTCCAGTAATAATCACTGGGTGGACCTAATTTTTGTGTCATTTTATATAGAATGAATTTTGTAATATGTGATAAATATAATCATTTTAAAGTTAATTCAAACTCTATGTATTTTTTCATTTAATTTCAATATTTTATACGCATAATTTCTTAATTTGTCTTTCGCTATTCGACTAAATTTTTCTGTACCCATTATACAAGTCTCCACTAAATCATATAGATTTGACACGGGGACTTTTGATTTTAATTCCAAGTAAATAATCTAAAATATAATAATTCCATTTCAATATTAACAACAATCAGTTAATTGCTTACCTTTTTAGTCGATTCAGTCACTGCTAATACCAACTCTATGCTCGAAGCATTACATTCCATGTAATTTCCATCTAAATAATGTTTTAAACCAAATTATTGCCAATAAATACATGTAATTTCATTCAATTAAATATTAACAAAGCTGAATTCTTCCATCCTGACGTCATTTCTTATAATACCTATTTCTAAGGAGTATAGCAACTCCCAGAGATCGTGGCGATGATAAGATGAAGGTAATGGTTAACCTCAAGTAGACTACTCGCAGCTGATCTCAGGGAAGCGGAGGGGGAAGTAAATATAAGAGCTGACGGCAGGAATGTAACCTCAGGTGGAGGACTATACCTCCGTAGCTATGTTACTTTGGGTTCGGTAATGTTTTCAACATACCAATTAATATATTGGAGTCGAGATAAACCGCTGTGCAGGATGATATTAGATCTTTCATTGCGATGCCGGCATCAATTAGGGCAATACATACAGCATTTAGTACTGTCGATTTTATACCTATATGTAAATAAGAAAATGTTGAGAGAAATAAGAATACCTCCGTCAGATTCAATTATATTAATGAAAACATTAATTGATGATCTTCTATATAAATGCGCGATTATGACTTGATTGAATGTAGTTTTTATGGATTTAGACAAGTCTGTTACCATGCGATCATGTTGAATATTTTTAACTTTTTTTTCCGCTGAAAGTAATATTTCACACTGTATATCTACGCTTTCATCATTTAAATTTTATTTTTTTGGCACTAATATTGAGATTAATTTCGAAAATTTATATCATACCTCTACGGGTCCTCTAACGTATACTAAAACTTTATTTAGACCATGCGTTATATATGATATACCATCATACTCTATATTATTGTAGTCACTTTCCATTGAACAAGATAAAGTTATATCCCTAACTTCATTGATGCGCCTACCATCAATCCTCAACCCTTCCATACTCAAATACTCAATTTTAGACATTTTAAATAATTCCACATTAACATATATATACGATACAATAAATAAAAATTATTAAAATTTAATCTAATTTTGGTTTAGACAATGAGGATGATGTACTTGGTTCATCCAATGGACGCTTGCTACTAGTGGAATCCTGGTTTCCACCTTCTTCTTCATCTTCATCCTCATCTTCGTCATCTGTATAAATATTAATACTATTAAATATAATTTAGTAGATTTACCAAAATCTTCATCTTCTTCCTCAACATGATTTGGTGGTTCGAACTCCTCATCATCTTCATCATCACTTTTGTATTCCGTCTCATAAAACTTCTTCAAAACATCTAGAATATAAATGTTATATAATACGAATAAAAATGATATACACTATAGAAATATAAATGCCTAAAAATGTTCTACGGAATATGCACCAATGTAGGTCATCAATAGAAGGTTACTCTATATTGTTTCGATGTACTGCCCAAGGTACTACGCTCTTTCCTATCACTAAACATGGTGGTTTCTTCTATTTACATCCCCCTCCGCTTCCCTGAGATCAGCTACGGGTATTCCACTTGAGGTTAAATCCTCTACACTCTCACATTCACCACGATCTCCGGGAGTTGCTATACCGTTTACGGGGAGGTAATTGGAAGAGCTATCTGCAAGATCGACGCAATGCACGAGATTGCTGGTACATCGAAACAATATAGAGTAACCTTCTATGACGAATACGCGTAGCACCTATCGAAAGACGTTGGACAGCCTTGAAAAACTAAATCACATAATCATTTACCTTCATCTTCACCTTCTTCCTCAAATTCTTCATCATCGGCTTCTGATGAGTAATTGTATTCAGCACCAGTGGCATCGACTTGATCAAGTATTTCTAGATTGGGCAATGATTCAAATACAGTTTCACGGTAATCTTTTTCATTAGCCATTGGATTCATCGCCAATCCTAATACAACCAATTGATTCATTGTAGACTAAATTACAAGGTGTTATATATTTAAATAGCAAACGTACCAAAGACTTTACATCTTTAGGATTTTTTAGATGATTACCACCTATATGTAATACTTTAAGATTTGGAAATAATTTTGGTATAATTGTAAATACAACCGGATCTGATATGTGATTGTCAGTTAGTTCCAATATTTTTAGACTTGGCAATTCTGGGAAATTAGTTAATGATGTTAATCCTGTACCATTGAGTGATAATTTTGTTAAATTCGTAAATCTTTCTAATCTTCCACCTTCTTGTATACTAATAGTCTTTATTAATGAACCATCCAATATTAATTCCTTGACTTTACTGTACAAGTCAGGGCTATTAACATTAACACCTAATTCATTTGCTAATACAGATAAACGGGCATTAAGCGCTGAATCCATTGTCACGAAACTTTATATTTCTATATATATAAGAATATATATATGTCTATTATATTTACATAGTAATTAATACACATATGAGGTACTCCACTATATTAATACACTATATATAGACACAGAAATATATGATATTAAATTAACATATCCTTTTGAAAAATTATATATTATTTTAGAATATTTATAATTTATTGCGATTTATTCTAAATCAAATTATTTTATGGCTTACACATCTACATACCTAACTTGAGACGGGACTAAATAACGGCTAATAGGTACAGAAGGTTTGACATCATCCTTTGTAGGATCTGATTTAGGTGGTTCGTTTTTTACTGGTGGTGGAGGAGCCTTCTTATATTGTTGCTGTAGCGGATTATGTGATTTATATTGTACTTTATTTACAACCAATGGTTTAAAGTTTAATTTTATACTTTGATGTGTATTATCTCTGTTAAAGGTACCAATTCTAGCATTGTTTAATGAAAATTTATCATGTACTACCTCGGGTTTCAAATCATCAACCCTGAATATTAAAAACATCATAAATTTCAAATTACTTCGGTAATTTAGGAGCGTTATTAAGTAATTCAAGTGCGAAATCATCGGGTATATCAGCATCATGGAATCCTCTTCTAACTTTTTTATTTTGAATTATAGGCTTTCCGTCGATTTCTATTATACATTTAGGTGCTTCATCTTCAGACGATGTATCATCACCAGATGTATCTAATAATTGTATCCTATTTGAGACCTTCATCCTTCCGTCAGCTTCTCCATTTACTTCCCCCTCCGCTTCCCTGAGATCATCTACGGATATATATTGGATATCTGAGATTCGCTTACTTTTTATGGGTAGGTAAGTAGACGATGAATTACAGTGAGTTGCAACGGAATCAAAACCTTCGGTATAACGTCCAATGGGAAGTTGAGAACCTTCGGTGGTTGATGTTATTTTATTTATACCACCTTCTGGTGTTTTTATGTCGATCCCTAAATTGGATATTAACCGTATAATTAATAAAAATTACTGTTATAACAATATTGCTTCCATAATTTCTCTAATTTTTCCTTTCTTTGTAATGATTCTGGATCAATTCTTCCAATAATTGCTAATTAATTATACACATTCAATAAATTAATACAATTCAATACCTTTGTGTGATAATTCATTTAATTCTTCCTTTAGTTTTTCAGGCTCCTGTAAAAGTTTGGCCAAATCTCTAGCTTCCCTTCTATGCTTCTTATTCTTTATATATAATAATATATGTTAATATTGATACATACCTTTTCCTTCTCACGTTTTTTTATACGTCTATTATAGACCTCTATAGGTGTGGGCATTTTTAATAAAATAAAAATGAAATAACAATACTAATTTGTAAGGGATAATTATTATATCATTATTGCAGAGCCTGATTCTATAGTTAAGCTCTACTATTAATCCTGTAACAAACTCTTAAGAAACACCATCATATATTTAAATTTACAACTATTATGTGTAATAAATTATTATTGTCGACTTTATGAATTGATTAGGATTATGTATCAACCGCCCTCCATCTACAACGGTGACTAAACGGCAATCAGACACACGTAACTGTTGATATTTGGTGAGGTGAATGAGAGGAGAAACGATTTAAACATGTAAATATGTTATATAAAAGTTTTGATGATTAATTTAAATTATTTATTATTACCATCATCTTTGTCTTGTGTAAGATCGGGGTTGTTATAAAGTTCATCTCTATTGGATTGGAAATTTTTTAATTGTGTTAACATATCATTGAGCTTATCTTGTGGTGCATTCTTGAGTATATTTAATTGTCTGATTTTCATTTTTAGGCAATCTCTGATGAATTTTAACCTATCTTCCGAATTCTGTAGAGTAAGTGCATCATAACGTTCAGCCGCTGTAATATGATGATCAAATGCAGTGTATGCAGCTAATTGTGCAAATGCTTGTAGACTATTTGTGAAATTAATATTGAATTTATTTAGTTTATCATCGATAAGATCATGTAGATTTGGTCTTGATTTAATTTTTGTAACAGCATATGGTTGTTGCAATAATGTCATAATATCAGCTTCTAATTCATTACACTGGCGATGTAAATTTGTTATTTCATCTACTAATTTTGGGATATCATCTGGATTGTCTAATCCTGGTTTATCTTCAACTGGTGTTATCGATGCTTTAATAAATGGCTCCTCTAAAATAACTTTACTTATCATAACTCTGCCTAATACCCTACCAACTACTTCTAACGTTTCACCACTACTGTCAACTATCGATTTTTTATTTAACAACTTCGCATATACAGCTAACGGTGCCAATTGACCACTATTTGGATTCAAAAAGCATATACCATAAATATCATCAACTTCTATTGTACCGTCATGTGTTGTAGTCTCCAATTTATCAATCAATGAATTAAATGTACTCTCCACGTGTTTACCACGAAATCTAATAGCATCCTCAAAACCAATCTGTAATGGAGATGGATGCAAAGAATATTCGTCAATCAAAACAGGAAAAAATGACATAACTTTACTACCTGGACTCCATCCTGTGGGCCATTCATTCAATCTACCACATTTAGTGCCAATTTCATAATCCTCTATACGGCACTCCATGTCCAACCCATGACCAGATACAATAGGACGTTCGCCGCGTTCTAACTTATCATTGCCAAACGTTTTTGTAACATATTCCGATTTTGCGTTTGAAATATATTCATTTGTTTTTTCATCTTTATCTTCTCTATTCGTGGTCTTTCCACTAGGTGTTGTGGCTTCTCCATTTAGTTGTCCCTCCGATTCACTGAGATCATTTAGTGTCGGATAATCACGATCTACTGGGGTATCAGATAGTACAGGGTGAATGTTCTCTGAATGAACACTGGAGATGCTATCTTCAACTGACTTCATTCCATCAGTTTCAATGGTATCGGGGAATCTTTTATTAATAGAATCCATATCAAAATAATTAGAAATAGCATCATTTGTATCTTTAAGAGCAATATCATCTAATTTATTGTCAATAAAATCTATATTATGATATTCTTCTTGTTCAATCCGTCTTTTATAATCAACACCTCCTTCATCTGATTTTAAATCATCAACATTAGACATAAATAATCTATTAACCTTCTGGTTGAATTTTAATTTACATAAATTTAAATTATTATGGGAAGCATAAGTCGGTATATACATCAAATAACATGTATTATTATACCTATAGCATATTGAATTTGCATAAGGTATTGCGATATTAACAAGGAAATAAATCATCATATTTATTCAAATAGATTAAAATATCAACAATTATTGTTTTATTAATGCGATTTTAAATTTTAACATTTTACCATATAAACTTCTAGTTACTATTTCAATTCAAATCATTAGTTATTATTATAGTAAACATCCTATAACCTCCCCATGGTACTATTAAAACAATATAATATGTAAATATGACTAATACTATACAAAATTTAATATCTACACTTGGTAGGATTAAAGATATCGCATTGAAATTTAAGAATCCCGGATTTAGCAACTATTTTATGCAAAAGGTATTATATAATTGTGTAATATCGATGTTTATGTTTAGGCTGAGGACAATTTAAAATTCATTAAGAATAGAGGTGACGAAATATCTCAGGATGAGATTAATAAACTACTATCGGAGTATCAAGAGCTAGAATCAATATTGTCTCGACAGGAATCCATACACAACATGTACTATAAAGATAAGCCCTCTGTGGAAAAATAGATGCATTTATTTAAATTTGATGAAATTATATATTTTTAGTTATTTATGTCTGTATAAATATTGTTTGACAGAGATTTTACACACAAAAATAAGTTTGTCTCCAATGATAGTGCCTAACTACTATTATTATATAAAATAAACTTTTGTATATGTGAATTTCATGTTATTAATCATCATTTTATGAGCTTTATATATTTTAATCCTATAGATGTCTATAAATTCATCGCTTTTTCATTAATACCATAGACACAACTTTAAATGACATGGCAACCGAATTGGAGTCAAAAGTAGATAAACCGCCATCAGAAATCCAAAGTAACCCATTAAATGCTGATAGTGATGCTGAATTTGATAGTGAAAGGTATCTAGGTGTTAATACAATAGCAACATTGTGTAATTTAGACAATAATGATGAAAAGGTTGGTAACAAAAGCGCCGATATAGAAATTGGCGATCCTCATATCAAAGAAAAGTATGTAATTATAGCCATTGCTTATATATTGTGTTGTGTTTCTACATTATTTGCTCACGTATTGAGGAAACCATTGGCCACCGCAAAGGTTAATATACAAAATGATTTAAATGTACCTGTCTATCAGCTCGGTTATCTGGACACTTCATTTCTACTTCTATATACTATAGCACAGTTATTAACACCTATTATATTCCCCAAATCGCATTCTATTATAATATTATCATTACTACATATTATTATTTCATTAGCATTGTTAACATTTTACTTCTGTGAATCAATCACGTATTATATTATTGTCTATGGTATTTTAGGATTTGCATGTGCTCCAGTATGGACACTTGTATTTCAAGACTTACATATTTGGCTACCAAATAATTATAAGATTATACTCATTACGATTTGGTCGTGCACTAGTGAAATTGGTATGTTTACAATATTACTGGTGTATTAAGTGCCATAAATATTAGAAAATATGGGATGGAATAACTATTATTAATCCACAATACTCCTATTATTTATTTAAATGCGTCATATAACATTATAGGTTCCATGCTTGGAATGGTAATATATGTACGCTTACAATCGATTACAACATGGCATTCAATGTTTGTATTAAGTTCCATATTAAATATGGTTGTGGGTATATTCATATTTTCATTTTATACGGATCCGAAGTTTTATGTAAGCAACCCATCATCAGACACTTATAAAAGTATCATATTAAGAAGGATGGATCCAATATATATAATTAATAATAATTTTTATAAAATTAGAGATTATTTCAATTTAAATAAGCCAATATTGGGTAATTCGGATTATGTGGTTGATGACCACACAAATAATGATAGCAAATTAACTACAACAAACGCTGACACATGGATTGTTCATAAATTAAAGAAAAATATATTATTAGTTATATACAAATGCAAAAACGGTGTAACAAAGGTATTTACTAATTATAAACTTTTAATTAATAAAGTGAAGTTTCTAAATCATAGCACATTTGCTATAACTTTTGTTAGAATTACAAGATATTCATTTTCATTTTGGATATCATTCTATGTTACTACATATTTGGGATACTCAATACAGGACGGTAATTACTCGACACTCATGTTTGAAATAGGATCATGTACCGGTACGCTTACATCTGGTTTAATACACAAATTCATATTCAAAAATAAACCTGTAACATCCTCAACCATATGGTCATTAGTAAGCGCTATTGCTATTATCACATTTGGATCAATAAAACTCGAAACTATATTCACAATTCATATATTCATCTTCATCATCGGTCTAGTTACCAATGCTACTGATGCACTCTTTACAACACAGTGCATTAAATCTATATGTGAATATACACCAGGTATGCTTTACAAATTGTGGTTTCCTTCTAAAAATACGCCTCTTATCGTTGCCGTGGAGGATAATGTAATGAATATTTAGACCCACGTTACATAGCTTATATATATATTGATAATCTTCTTTCACAGATTACACGGAAAGGGATTTTTCTGTTGCCTGTGGTTATGTTTTCACAGTGTCTACATTATGTGCAGTTGTACAATGTTATTTTAGCGCATTTATAGTACATTTGTGAGTTTATGCTATATAATATTAGTTTTATCACTAAAATTATCTTTAGGGTCGGTTGGAATGTATTTTTTACATATTTGGGTGTTTTAATTATGATTGGCACTGGGGTGATGGGCATATCAGCTAAGTATGAAATCGATAGAATCAAGGCAATGACCGTATAATTTTAATTTTAATATGATAAAATTTTACTTATATTTATATAATGTCATCTCTTCGAGATTTAATGCGTCGTGAAAGGGAGTCACGTAAGCGTGATGTAAAATCTGTCACACATTCTGATGACGTACCGAAAAAAGTTAATAAAATCTCACAAGACGCTAATGTAAATAACTCTACAAATAATAAGAATACACAAACTTCCGCATCTGTATCGGATCCTGTAGTATTGGAAGAGGAATATGAATTTATTGAGGACGATGTTACTCCTACCGAATCTATTGAGGGTGAAAAGGTTGTAAAAAAGAACAATGATACTGACCTGGGAAGCATTGATAATTCATCATTGGTGTATGAACAATTAAACACGGCATTTTGTAGTAATTTGGACCATGAATTTGATAGTATTTTAAAGGATAGCGGTATAGAAAAGTTTGATGTTGAAGATTATGATTCAGATGATGATGATTTTAATAACCAGTTGATGAAGAAGCATACAATAACATCTGATAATTTTGGCGTTGCCAGTAATATTAAATTAAGTACTAATGAGAATTTACCTATTGGATTTTTTGACGATAAAAATATTGACGCAAAGGCACGCGGTAAATTAACACTTAAGGAATTGGATCAAAAGATCAATGAATTATCAAAGAAGCGATCGTCGTATTTGAGGGAGGCCAAGTATGTCCAAGATAAATATATTGAATCGCACAGAGAATTAATACGTTTAGAAAATGATAAATTAGATAATGAAGAAACTATAAAAGAATTTAAAGACCGTATCGCAAATATTAAAAATATAATCACAACCAGTAAAATCGCCGGGAATGTAAATAAAGGAGCAATCGCTAATAACGGACAAGGCAATGAAAGGACTAATTGTATAGAGACTTCATACAAATATGATGCAATAGATGATGAACTATGGCGTTACAGAAGCACACTTTAATAGTTATAAGATGTATTTCCTTTATTACTTGCGTATCTATTAGACATGTTGTGTATTTTATTAAATATTTTTGAACACTTTGTTCCAAATTGTATAGCCCTTTTTTTATATGATGAACAATAATTAAGTCCAAATTCCAACGAAATTTCTCTTAATATCCATTTATTAATATGGATTGATGTATTTTTATTTGATGATAAAAATTCTGAATTTCTTAAATTATTTTTATTTATTTTCTTAAATATATTCAATTGTTTAAACCATTCTGGAGCGTTTAACAAGTCTATAATACATGAAGGATTGAATGGTAACGATGTTAATTCGTTGATAAGCTCTTTAGACAGAAATGGATACAATGCGTTTATACCATTAACACTTAATGCCCTATCATCACGACCAAAATTACGTTTCCATAATCTTCTAATATCTCTATAAATATTCAAAAATATTAGAAAGACCAACACACTTGTTAATTTCATTAATAAAATTTTCATCTTCATTGTATACTTTGGCTGATACATGTCTACCATAACCTCCAAACAATTCATAGCACCACTGCCCATTAGAACTTGATCAGATCTTGATTTATATACTATAAATAATTGAAATATTTGGATTCATCTAGAATGTTTCACTGGAGATCAGATACATATTGGACTCTCATGGGTCTCTCAGATAGCTTATCCTATCTAAATTGCATCCACTCAGAACAACATAAAATCTTACCTTTTCCAAGTAATTGGTAGTTTCTAATGAATAAATGATGATATTATACGTATAAACAAACTTCAGTTTTGGCATTTCCATGTTTATTCCATTTGATGATTTAAGTTCTTTAGTTCTGAATAATTTGGAAGTATCTTTTGAAACTGTAACCTTGAAATTAATAGACTTCAAAACAGTTCGGTTATTCTTAAAATCCTTCCAATAGTCACCCTTAAAGAAATCCCTTGAACAAAGATACCCTTCAAGTCTTGAAGCATAATATAATGCAGCGGAAATATTCATATCCATATGAGTATTATTTGGAAATGACAGGGAATGTATTATTCCTTCATCATTTTTATAAGTTTCGAGTTGTAAATCAATGAAAATTAGGTCAATTTTAACAGATGGAAATAAAATGATCAATTCTTCATATGTAATTAGAGCTGTAATCCTATCTGGAGCAAACTCAGGGTCAAATGAGATATTAACAAGTTCAATATTGCAATTCACATAAGATGCTACAATAACAGCTATCAAAGCTGAATCTAAACCACCGGAAAATAATATTGTAACTACACCATCTTTACTTGAGTAAGCACAAATATTTATAACACTATTAACTAAGGCACACTTAACATTGGAAATTGCATTCAAAACAACATCCAATTCTAATCCCCTATAATTGATAAAGTTATTATACAACGAATTATTTAAAAAGTAACATCTTCGGTCAATAAGAGTGGCACCTCTACCCATAACCATAAATTTGAATGGAGGCATTTCATACCATTCATCCACTACATTTGTACAAGTATTAGATATAACCATCGAATTACTGGTTAGAGATACTAACATTGATTTAAAACCAAAGGAATCCTTAGCTATGTAAATATAATTGGTATGTAATGATATATATATTATAGTACAGTTTATTTCATATTTTGTCAAAAAATTACAGACCTCTTCATGATTTTTATTGCATAAAGATCTTAAAACATCGAAATCTACTCTGCCATAAGTAGCTATTAAACATCTATCACATAATTTGAAAATATTCGTGGATTCTAATTTTATGTTAACTTCATCAGAGCTAATAGACACTAAATTGTTGGAGTCTTCCGTAAAGATAAAGACGCAACCAATAGGAAAATCCAATCCTCTAACCTGTTCTAACGTGGGCGCGATATAATTGTCAATATTAACATCACTTAATAAAGTTTTTACATGTTTTAACATATAAGAATCATGTCTATAATCAATTTTAAAATATAACTTTGGTTTTATAATCATTTCGGCTCTGCGTAGCCAAGAATATCATAATTAAGTGAATTTAGATAAAAAAGTCTATTCTAAAGACCAATTAAAAACTTATGTTAAGATGTATTGTAAACATACACAGCCGCAGCCATGTATATTTTTGTAATTCGATCCACTTATGAGGATTATATATCTAATCTATAGTCGATGTTCATTTGGGGGTGTATAAAAAATTATTTTCGCTGTCATTTGTATGTTGGGTGTGACTAATATCTTCGTTTAGTAAAGGATAATAATGATAACGTGTGTGATTGTAGTCCATATAAAGTGGAGTTAAATTACTGATATGATTTATAAAATTTTTGTGTATTTTTTGATGTAGGATATTGCATAGATTGCAATTTGATAATGTTAAATATCATTGGTTGCAACGAGTTTATTAGAGATGGATCACCGGATTTTAACGTTTACGTTGTAACACATTTTTATTACATGTTCACATTTGCTTAAGCATTTATACATAGATTATGAAGTAATGATATCTTTTTGATAATTAATTCATTATAATACTATATCACCTGATTATGTTACACTGGGACGATTATAAAGTTTCAACTATGATTAGAGTGAAAAAGGAGCCAGAAATGGTTATAAAACCATCATATTTGCCGGAATTACCTGTATGTGTAGGTGAAAACCCTAGAACTCACTGCAATATATTGTTATCAGATGTATTGGAAAAGAAAGATGTAATTGATCGTATAGAGCACTTGAATATGTATATTATACAGTTATCTAATAGTAATGACTTAATTGAATGCGATATTATTAAGGATGCAGGTAATCTCAATATATTAATGAGATCATGTATTGATAGAATACAGTTGAAAGTATCAGAATTATTAGTTAAATATATAAAAAATATAAAAGTAGATATTGAATATGATATAAATATGGGCGGTACAAAAGATTCATCAAAATTATTAAAATTTTATGAAATCATACACGATGATTTATGCTATTATTTATTGCCTATAGAAGATGCTAATGGTAATTGTATAGAGTTTATATGTAATTTAATATCAATTGCATCATCCAATAGTGTATTTCTATCAATTATAAAGTTATTTTACGATACTATAGATAAAATTGTATTATCATCAGATGATATGATAGATGATGGTGGTATGCCATTAAAAAGATTTACATTAGACAATGCTAGAATTGTAATTGGTATTATGAGAGTCATATCATCATTATCTAAATCATATGGATCTCCACCTGCACCATTAAATGATATATGTCAATTATGCACATTAGTTATTAAATCAACTAATATACATTTATGTAGATTACACAGTTATAATACCCTATCATTTCTATTGAGGCATATGGCAGATTATGGGATGATAAAACAATTGTTGTATGATTTAGATGATTTACATGTCAAACATATAACATCCCTATTAAAAGAATCCAATCATATGGATGATGTCTGCAGTTGGAAATTCAAATACGGCAATACAATTAGAACAGACAATGATACAATCATATCCAGCGTTAGAACAACCATATCAAATGAAGAAAACATTAAAAAGGAGCATATCGTTATCGATAAGTCCACATCAAATAACAATCAAACCTTGACATTGCATCCAGTGGAGATCGCCACCGAAGATCCAAACTATCATCCTACAATAGATTTTCCTGTAGACAGCTCTTCCAATTTAGTCCACGTAAATGGTAAAGCCACTCCCAGAGATCGTGGCGAAGGTGGAGGTGATAGTACTGGACCTCAAGTGGAACCTGGAAGCGATCTACGGGAAGTGGAGGGGGAAGTAAATAGAGGAAGCCTTCTGCAACACAAAGAAAGGATTTTCAATGGTATGACAAATGGAAAGGCCCTTTACAAACAATTAGCTAGGCAAGACCTCAGCTGCGATACTCCTGTTATAATATCTTCTACGGACCATAGTGGATATAATAAACGAGATAGATCCACTATCATTAAAGATAGAACTAAGAATGATGTATTTTGCAGGGAATTCATGAAGAAATTATCATCTAATTTATCAAACGATGATAAGAAGGTGTTGGATAGAAATGCATGGAAGATTAAATCGGATACTATAATGGTTGGTATACGTGATATAGAGAATTATAAAGGTGTTCTAGACATAAGTAGTATTGGATATGATTTGGCTAATATATTTGAGAGTATACTTAAGTTTGAATCAGCTATACCAATATTGATTAACATATTGAAGCTTTTTGTGATAATAATGAGGAAATGTATACCTGATATAATAACTTTAACAAAATCACAGATTTTATGTGATTTAATATTTGATCGTTTAAAAGAGAATAATAAGAAATTAAATGAAGTTTCTATAATGGCTGTAATAGAGATTATAATTTTTTGTAAAAACAATATGATTATTGATACCTTAAGAAAATTTGTAAATCATAAATCACCTTCATATAAAGAAACTTTATGTAACATTTTTAATGGCAAAGCTATAAATATCGGTAAGAACCCCGTATTAATTTCAAAAATTAAAGATATTTCTACAAGTGTTAAAGATGTATTATTGCCATTTGCTAGTGATAGAATAGTTAAAGTTAGAAACTCTGCCATATTAGCCCTGAAAGTACTGGATGATGTATCATTAATTGAAAATTATATACCTAAATGTAATTTTATTAGGCGTGATTGGACCCAATTTGGTGAGAGTATTGCAGGGTCTGAATCTAGTGCAACTATTAATAGTGGAGGACGTAATAGTAATAGTAAGAAACCAAAATTAAGAAGAAGATTTTTAAAGCCTCCAAAGAGATCTAATCCAAATTTGGATGAACATTCTAATGTCGAACATGAAATTATAGAACGTGTACATGTTGAAGGAGCTAATGATGCTACTCAACCCATTCACACATCTTTACAACCCTCACAAACTGATGCGGATATTATCCATGCACATACATCTTTATCTAGTAATAACATTCCCAATGCTACTATATTGATATCCACATCCGACAATCAAATTGGAGATGTAACTCTAAAAGACCATTTCCCGGCTCCTATATCAATTCCTTCATCGCGTACATCTCCTATTGCTACGTTTAACATCACGATGCATTCCACATCTAAAGACAGCTTACAGGTCCCAAACACATGTAATCTTAATCAGATTTCATCACTTACATCTACTCCTCAAAAATCCGTATTTGTGTTGGACGAAACACCCATAAAAAGGTCACTTGTGGAAACTAAGTTATTAGGTAGAGTTAATACAAGCATACTGGATAAAATTGCGCATAGAAGTAATAATAATAGTTTGTCTGAGGGTATATGCAATTTATGTGCATGGATTAATGAAAATCCAGATGAAGCAAAATCAATTGATTATTATTTATTAAAATTCGTTGGAGAAAATACAAACTGTTATAAAATGTCAACAAATAGCACAAATATATACTTGTCAATGTTTTTAGAGCATATAATGAGTATTGGCATATCACAAAATGCGTTTGATGAAATAATAGCATCAATAATAAACATGGATAGTATAGATGATAATTATATTTTCAGTATAATTTTTAATGGAAAAAATGATTCTATAGCCACTAGAATATTGGATATAATTGATGAACGTTCTGAAATTATATTGAACTTATTAAATAATACTTTGAAATCTACTCGTTCAATTATTAATGATGATGTTTTCCAAAAAATTATCAATTACTGTTGTTACTTTATTGAATGTAATATTAGCCCACAATCTCAGCTATCTTTCGATATCATCAATATACTAGAGCAGAAATATACTCTAAATGAAATCATTAATGGTATAGATAATAAGTATGAAAATATAGTACAGATATTAAAATCATTGTCATATAAAAATAATATTAAAAATGCATATATCAAATCAAATGCTAAGCTTGAAAATCAAATATCGAAAGATTTATATCTATGTATGTTCCAACCAAATAATACAGGTAACCGTAAAAGGTATGTTTTCCACTTGAGAATAGCTGTTTCTAGTCTCTGTAATATTGAATATAGTTAAAATCACTTAATAAATCTATAGATCGTGTACGTTTTGGAGACTATTTATACAAAAACATAATGAAAAGTGTGATTCAATGTTAATTGATGAAGGTAATATTCGTTTCGAACTTATATCATGGTTGTGTTATACGTTAGTTTGTTAATATACATTTGCATGAATATTATAGTCTTTTTGAAGAGGGTTTAGATAAATTTGTATTGGATGTAATGCATTCATTATGTAATTTAATGATGGAGTTGTCCTTAAACTTTACAGAAGACGAGAGTTTATTAATGGTCGAATCAATGTGTGCTTATGTTAATGATAGTAATACCGATTCTGATAATTTTAATAACAAGGTTTTAGATGTATTTTCAATTCTTATTTCCGTAATTACAATTTCTGTAAAATTGGTAGATGAACTAATTACCCTGTTCGAATTTTGTAAACATATTCAATTTAGGGACATGTACATTTCTGCTTTTATGGCGGTTATAGATCGTGTTAGAGGGAATGATAACTTAGTACACCGTTTCATCATTAAAAGGCTTGAAGATGTTAAAAGTTGTAATGCTGTTGTATGCAATAAAATGAATGATGATGTTACAAACATTCCAATCAAGTCTTCTACTTCAAACGTCACAATTTTCGATGAAAATTATAAAGTTTTTGAAACAAATGGACATAATGTTAAGGATATTAATGATTTTAATGTAAAGGAATTAGATGATGCTAATATTATTGGCACTTCTAATGTAACTAATACAGTTAATAGTACAGAAGTAGATGTTAATTTACAAAGTGACGTATTTTTGCTGAAAGAATTGTCCAATGTAACAAATTTATCATTAAATCGCACAAATACTGAAGAAGTAGATGTGATAATGGATGGAAATGTTACATCTACTAATAGAGATGATGAATCACCTGTTGATATTGATGATCATTTAAATACACCAAACAGTCAAATTGAATCCTCAATTGTAGAATCTATAAAAACATGTCATAGATTATCCAAAGAAATTATAAGACAAAGTATAACTTATGATAAAGAACAATCTATAGAAGCTACATCTTGCAAAATTAACGTAAATAAAGAAGTTATCGATGATCAAATCGAAGAAACTATTCATCATGAGAGGTTATTCATCCCACAAACAGGAGTATCTTCTTGCCACACGGACACCTCACCGCCAGAGGTTACCTCCACCGTTGGTCTTGCAGACAGCTCTTCCAATTACCTATCTCCAAAGAGTGACATCACTCCCAGAGATCGTGGCGAATGTGGAGATCGAACCTCAGGTCGGTCACCTGCTACAGAGGTAGATGAAAGTATGAGTTCAGTAGACGGTGTGTGTATAGCAAACAATACATCAGTGATTAGTGAGACTTGTTTATTAGAGGATACATCTATTATTGATAAACAGTCAAATGCTCATGTATCGGAAAATTCTAATAATGTGGTTGAATGTAAATACCAAATTTATGATGGTACACCAGATTCATCTTATAAGAGTGTGTGTGTGGATGATTTAATATTTATTGAATCAATATTATCGCAATGTTCTTCAATTACAAATGCATGTTTAATAACCGGCTTTAAAGAATATCGTGAATTAGTACCAACTATATATGTAACTAATGTAACCGATGCTTGCATTAAATATGGTAATGAGATTTTGAGTCGTAGAGGTAATTTTCACGGATCTAAATTAAGGTTATTAGCACCAATTATTATTGACGCGTGTCATTCGGCTATATTAAGATTATGTAGAGAAGTTTACAAACTTGAATCCAATAATAATGATACAAGAGACACAATAAATGCTATAATTACAATAATAGAGGTTAGTTTTAGTGGAGCTTATTAATAAAAAATATCCTCAATAGATATTTGAAATTGTTACAAACCCATCATCAATATCAATAGATGATAGATTTTTAATTTATTTTTGTAATATTATAATCCATTGTCTAGCATTAAACAAAATACATTTTTTAAATGTAAGTTGATAATGCTTGACCTTAACATGAAAATATTTTCAGAACGACCTTTATAAAACGTTAAGTAGATTAATATCAATAAATGCTCTAAAGCAACCATGTAATGTAATGTATGTTTATTTAAGATTCCATTTAACTTGTTATTCAGACTCAAATTTCTATTGATTATGATTGAATTAAATGTGCAAAGCTTAAATAAGAATGAGTTCAATACTATATTATTATCAAAATTAAGATTTACAAAAATATTACAGAATCGTCTATTAATAGATATTAGAGAGAATTGTAATAATATTGACGTAGATTATGCATTACTAGAAGAGCGTAACAAATTTTTTATAAATAAGCTAGAACAATTTAATAATACTAAAATTGTACCAAATATCAATCATAAATTGGATCAAGCGATACAATATTCAAATAATTTATTGAGAAGTATCGAAATATTATAATGAATTTAATTTCGTATACACAGTATATGATATCTGAATTCTAGTAAATTTTATTGTCTTTATCGTTAGATGAATACTAAATAATGTATTTATTATATTTATAATGATAATATAATAATGTGTAGAGATATTTACGGGTTTGTGGTCAGGTCAATAGAATATGGGTATTGGTATGAAAACAAAAGATATGGAACTGTTATCACACATTACAATAAAAATTACGATTATAATATATTGGAAGGCTAAATTAATTGAATATAGTAGAAACATCACGGGATTTGCAATAATTTTTAATATTTAGATCGTAGCTATACAATATTAAATCTTTATTTATTTAAATATCAACACATTTTTAAATTTATTTGATTTTTATATAAACATAAATAATATATATATATATAATTGGTATTTATGATTGAAATAAATTTTAAAATGTGTATTCTTTATCACTGGACCCAATAACCGCGGATCTAAGAATTAAACAGAAAGATCGAAGAATATTTATTAGCTGTAACATTCAATACAGTTGAACTATATGCTATATAATGCAGTACCAGTATAAATGTAGTTATATGCTCTCATAATACTATTTATTGATTAAAAAAATATATAGAACTATAATATTAGGGAATTTTATATCAAACAATAATGACGGAAGCATTAAATAAAACGGCAACATTTTTAATGGGTTTTACATTATTGTTCCCATTAAGGGTCGCAATGAGTTGTGCTAAATATGCCCTTGTTAGGTTTCAGTTGCCAGATGATAAATTAAGTCTATTCATTAATCTTTTACACAATCCTATGGAATTAACATGTTTAATCGGTATAGCCATATCAAATATATTTATCTGGTGTACACCAAAGTATAATAAAATACACGAACATATATCTGTTGCTACAAATTGGTTGATGTTCGTATTTAATAACATATTGTTTTTTTCATATAGTGAAGGAGGTGAAACAGGCTATTTAACGTTTTATTATTGGACATTAAATATGTTTACATTCGTTTATGGCATAAATTTGACATTTTCATTGAAGGTTGATTCTAAAAATGCTTCACTTGCTACAGCTGGATTACCGTTGTCTGGATGTTTCGTATGTATATACCACTATATATTCCTTGGTATAGCTGAAAAATATGGCTGTCAAAATATAGAATATCGTATTGTTGCTATACAAATTATAATATCAATTATATTATCGTTAATATCAGCAATTGTATGGACATGGGCCCGATATGGTGAAAGCGCCGATGAAGAGAAGAAAGAGGAAGAGGAAAATGAAGGTTCTATAATAGAACTGTTTAAGTATCCTAGATTTTGGTCACCTGTGTTGATGTGTATATTTACAGCTGGTTTTACATATTTGTTTTATCCGGCAATAGCGCCGTATAAATTAATTGAAACAACTACTGCCTATAAAATTGATTTGTTAGCTGTATTTATATATGCATTACCTCCTTTAACAATATCAATACTTGACATATATGGTATAGGTCCTGGTAAAAGATGGGATGGACGTAATGTATTATGGAATCTAATGTGGCTATTGGGTCTATTCGCTTTTATATGTATGATACTCTTCACTGTTACTCTCCATTATCCCGAAGGATCTGTAGCCAAATCAATTAAAGATAACCCGGGATTGGTTGGGTTTTTATCAATTGGTTTTGTAACTTGCCAGGAAACACTAAAAACATGTGGGTTTTCTGGAGCCGGTAAACAAGCGGATGATAGATCAGATATAGAATTAATATCACGTGATTTACAAATTGTTGTACCTACTGGTGATGGCAAGAGAAAAATTACCAGAAGCAATGGTGCTGTAACTGCTGTTTGTCTTTTCTTTGGAAATTCACTGATGAATTTGACAATGTTTATTAGTGATGGTTATCTTAAAGAATATGAAGCATCAAATGTTGAAGATTGGCCTACCAATGGAATGAGTGGATGGAGTGCATTTTGGTATTGGATAGGCCAAGGATCACATAGAGGTGCTATAGCACTGAAGAATACAATGACAAGTGATGTAAGAACTACATTTTTAACATTAGCAGCGTAACTTCAAGTTAGTAAAGTATAATAATCTATATATTATATGTTGATTGTATGCATTAACCAGTGCCGCACGGGAAAATATTCGGTATAGGGACGCAACACTCTATGAATCTCATTGTTTAAATATTACATGAAAACAATCACATAAACGTAAATGTAATTTTGCAGAAGAAATTTATTCTGTAGATGAGATACACTCCCCCTCTCGAGTCATGTAATCACCATATTGTAGTGGCTATTATAACGCAATTTCATAAGCACTTATAATTTAAAATAATACGCCTTTTAATTTAATAACCCAATATATGTTCTGTAGTATATCTATCACTATTTATTTAATAGAAATAAGGAAAGAGAATTAAGGCATTGTTGTTTTTCAAATGAAAATGGGACTAACAAAATCACCTTTATCGATGTTTTTTCGTAGATTTGGTAGTACAATTAAATATTCATTTAGGCCTTGGTCACCTATATTTATCGGGAGTTCATTTTTCGTGGTTAACATGGCAGGTTACTTTTTATTTAATTATAATAAGAATGATAAAAAAAATTAATTTAATTATGAAATTTATTAGTTTATATGGTTATTAATTTTACGTGATTTAGCTAATTTTAGTGCTAATTTCCTTATATATTTGGACATACGTTTCCTTTTATTCATTTGTACATTTTTCAAATAGTTTATTCTTACTATACTTTTAGTTTTAATCCAGCCTTCATTTTGATCTAACATATAGCTCTTTCCTTTGTAGAAAAATCGATCTCTTTTTATACCCCATGGTACGCTCCATGATATATGACCACGATCGTATGGAATAGCGTTGTCATGTTCATAAAATCTACAATCGTTTATAGATTCTTTAATGAACTCTTCTCCTTTTAAATCATATTCGCCAACGACTTTAATATTTTGAATTGACCCATGTGATTGACCCATAACATGACCTTGTCTATCTTCATAAATTTCATTAGTATTAGTAGGATCCATTGTATATTCATCTGAATTTGAATTAGCATTCTTGAATGTCGAATGAAGTCTATGTATATCAAGCGGTATTTTATTATAATATGATTCCAAAATGTCATCAAATCCTTCCGGCCTATACAAATCCTCACCATCGTCTTTATTATTTATTGAATCAGAAACGTTGAGCAATTTTTCACACGACAAAATGTTAGATGCAATATTCGTATCTAATGTGCCAAATGAATGATAATTTTCAAATTTAGTCATATTGGCAACATATCCAAGTTGTAACAAGTTTAAGTACATGTATTTTTTAGCTGATGAATTTTTAAGTAAATTTACATAAGTAGACAATGCCCATGGTCTAGTAAGTACATTAGATATACCTTTTTGATGCGATTTATATCTTAAAAAATCAAGTGGTAATGGGTTAGAGTGATTATCTATTAAATTTGATATGAATTTTCTAGAAAACGTGCCAAATTTACGTACATAGTCCACCATGAACGGTATACTAATACTCTGGTATGCTCTAGAAAGTACAGCTATCAATTCCGGTGTACATATAGGACTAGATACATATGAAATATTCTTAAATAAATGCTGATATGACGTTTTATTATTCTTATCTCTAAATAATGATAATTTTGATATTACTTTCAATGCAATCTCTGCTGGCATATTTTTTACAAGTATATAACACACCATATGATGTAATATGGGCAAAGGTAACCTATCAACATCTAATACTCTTATTGATTGTGTTTTCTTATTATTTGAACCAATTTTATAACATTTGTCAATAACATTGTCCTCATTATTTAATTTCCTATGGTAGTTAAAGTCCCTTTTCATATACTCTATATCTAGCTGTGGTTTACCAGATGATGGACTTCTACCACTTATTACCTTCGCAATCTTCAATAATTTCATTGTTGATACACCATCACTCTTAGTCAAATCCATTTTTAACGTTTTTTTACTTTCTAACAAAAACCTTAATCTCTCCCTTTCTTTTCTTTCCACAGATAATAAATGTTCAATTTCCCTATCTATTTCACTCTTATCGTTTGAATACAATTCCGGGTATTCGTTTGTATTTGGCCCCTTGTGCCAGCACAATGCTGATATTGACGAAGCCAAACCATTTAGTTCAGTGGCGATTAGAAAATCATCATCAGATTCATTTTTTGATTTAAAAGCCCCGGGTAAACTCCTATTTCTTCCAGACAATCCTGTCTTACTATAAGTAGTAAATCTACAGTGACAAAATACAGATGTTAAAGGACCAAACCTAAATAAACGGTCGACATATAACATTAAATATAATTAATATATAAGTTAATAAGTGAGTCAATTTTCAATTAAACAATATGTTGGTTATATTTATTTGTGTCAGTAATCGAAGATGTCGTAGAAAGAAGGCTAAGAAAGATTGGCCGAATAGATAAATTAATATGTTCTGTTGTATAAAATTTTTTCAATCTCTACTATAATTTTTTAAAATTTTCAAGGCATTCCAAACTGTGAATACGATGTTAATCGTCATAAGTCTTACATTGGAGTTAGTGCGATGCACTTTTGTGCAATATTTCAGACCTAATAACAAATATACCTTGGATTATAAGTATATTCATTATATTAAAAAAATAATTGCCATTTGTTGATTCTACAAGGTGTAGACTCAGGCCTGAACACGCTTAATGTGTAATCTAAGATTATAATAGGAAAATTTTTGTACTCATTTTTTGTTGTATATTATTTATAATTTTTAAAAAATATATATAATGTTCATGATTTGATTTAAATAACTATGGATGCATCTAGTGTTGATCTTAGCTGGCTGCCTAATGATGCCGATGGTATGTTGGATCATACACATTTGTATAATTGATTGTAACATTAATTTTTTCCGTAGAACAACTCGCACTTGGATTCAGAGTAATTTCTAACGCATATAAAACTAGAATTACAACTTTGGAGGCTGAATTAAGATCATTAAGATCTGTAGTAACAGAAAAAAGTGATCATGTAAGCTACTATAATTATCACATTGTACATTTATCATAGCTTGCTGCTGTACAAAAGAAGTATAGTAGTTTGGAAGTGCAATTAATAGAATCTACACAAAGAGGTAACCAATTATCTGATGAAAATAAGAATCTTGTTTCTACTATTAAAAAGTTACAAAAAGATATCAATCGTCTCGAAAGTCTAAAAAAAGCTGTACTTTCATCTATTCAGGAGGATAACAATGAAAACGAAAATGCACAGAGATTTTATTCATCCGATGACATAATACATAATGTGGCACCTAGAACTATGTTAGGTAGGCATAATAATTATTGAAATTATCATCAAATTGATACAGAATTGAATTCTGAGGGAGTAGACACAAATTTTATTTCTAAGCTTAATTTAAAAGGTACCAGAAACAATAATGCTTCACTATTAGGGTATGTCTTGATATGATATATTTATATTGAAATTTTCTTAGTGAAAGAGAAACCATAGATGGTAGACAATTTTTTAAAAATGCAAAGAATATACTAAATAGTGAAGACTTTTCATCATTTTTATCATCCATCAAGAAGTTTAACGCCCAATTACAAACGCGTGATGAAACCTTACTATATGCTAAGCGTTTGTTTGGTGATCATCATTCAAAATTGTATGAAGAATTTAAGCAATTAATTAACCCTAAAAATTAAAATGTAGTAATATAACCGTTTTTATTGAGGTAACCATAAAGGTTTTATTTAAATAATGATATAAAATTTTATACATTTAAAATATTAATGAGATTATGTTATTTATCCTTTTGGTACATTATATCTAATAATGTTTGTACATTTATTGATTTGTTTGAATTATTTTGACATAAAATTTCAATTTGTCTTAGTTTATTATAATAGAAGTCCTTGCTCATTTTAGCAACTTGCTTTTCCATTTGTAAATCCTTTACCTTTTTATTTAATGATTCTATTTCTAATTTTAACTCATCAACTGTAGTAACAATACTATCATTTGATCTCTTATTGGTGGAGCCGTTTGATTTAATCAATTGTACATTTGTGCCATTGATATTTGGTTGTAGTTTATCTGTATTTGAAATTGAATCAGTTTGACTTAATTTTTGTAATTTAGTAAAGGAATTATTAATATTCATAATATATTCATTGGTCATCTCGTTTACAATTGCCCATTTTGGTAATATATTTTTAACATATGCGATTATATTGCTGGTATTTTGAGGGCATGATTTCAATACACAATAAACACGAGTATATATCGGATCATACTTAGTATCAAACTCGTGTATTTTATCTGCATACGACTTCATCCATTGTAAAAATTCTAAATTATCTATATATCGACCCTTAATCAAACGCTCTACATTAATATCCTTAGATATATTACATCTTCTAAACACATTTTGTAAAATTTTATAATTGTGTACATGTTCATATTCTAAAGATGAATTCCATTTTATCTTAGTTAAAGGTACGGTACCTGGATGTAATACATCCATTAATTGTAAATATACTACACCATTGCAACAATCCTCTATCTTCTCAAGTTTTAATTTCAATAAATCATTTATCCATACCAATAACTCACTCCTGCCTATAAATTGATTCCTATCCATGTCTACACATTGTCTTTTTCACAAATTAACCAACAGTAAAAAGACATCTCAGATCCCCACCGGTCGATACACATTCAAGAAAGAAAGAGATACATAAAGGAAATCATAAATTACTACAGCAAAAGATAATATTTATGTAACATATATTTCTAAAGAAATTATATCATACGTTTTAATAACTTATTTATCAATTCTTCACGATTACCGGAGTCACCTATAAATAATGGTTGAATATTTAACATTAAAATAGGAATGACGAGTCAGATCTTTTAATAAACCATTTATGTTACAATCAACTTACCTCCCCTAGTTTCGGTAAAACCATGTCTCTTACATACAAAACCTTTCCTTGGTGAATTAAGTTTGAATGGCCAAAGGAAATTCGTAGCTTGTTTAAAATGTGGTCCACATGTATATATTTCGTGTACAAGATCCTCCATACTGTGAATGCCATATTTGCCGAGATGTTCACTGATCAAATCTTCGCTATTAATACGAACCCTTTGTCTGGTGCCAGGCTTGCCAACCTTAGCTGTATAAATATGTAAGAAGCAAGTTAATAAATATAAACTTACCGTATCCACGCTTATAAAGAAGTTTCCTAATGGTTCCTAAAGTGGG
The DNA here is from genome assembly GCA_020283715.1 of Cytauxzoon felis. Taxonomy (NCBI): domain Eukaryota; phylum Apicomplexa; class Aconoidasida; order Piroplasmida; family Theileriidae; genus Cytauxzoon; species Cytauxzoon felis. The sequence goes on from JAIQCW010000146.1 coordinate 28,626, forward strand.
ATAACCGTAAGTTATATATGGATTAATAATTCTGAACATTTCAGTAGTAGCTTTGTTTAATTTAACAAATACACCGTTATGCAATTGTAATAAACGAAATAATTTCAAGACAAGTTTTGGCTTCGGTGTCAATTTATTTATACCCTTAATACGTATAGCGAATGCAACCTTAGCATCAGGTTCCTTATATAATGATCCTTCTGCTTTAGCTTTACGTCTCAATTCAACAAGCTCCTTCTCGTTGTCCAAATATTCTTGAGCATAAGATAATGCACGTGCTCTCACAGCCTTTAGGCGCTTACGCTTTAATTCACGTAAACGTGTCAATTCTTTAGCAGCTTTAAGACGCAATTTAGCATTATAATCCATCTTCTTCTTCAAACCCTCATTACACTCCTCCTTCTTTAACCCTTTAAAACTACGTATAATAAAACGGCTCTATGTATAATTTATAAGTAATATTTAGAAATAAGTGAAACTAACCGCCATATTTTAAACTATATCAAATGACTAGTGTAGTAAAAAGAATCTCAAACGTTGGCCTATTTATTTAAGTGTAAAAACCAAGGTAAAGACTCTGTATATATAATTAAATTTATTAGAGTGTTTATTATTACTTAATTGTTATAAAAACATCTACATAACAGTGGGGCTATGCCATCAGTACCAAACAAATATGGGCAAGTAGTACTGAAGTAGAACGTTTTGTTACATATTCTAATATTATAATACTAGATCTTTTTATATCAACTGTGAAGATTAGGTGTTGTCATATAATTATCTCAATATATAACTTTATAGAATGTAATTCACTAGATAAGAATATTTATAGACGGTATTCCATTTCTAATAACAAAAACATCAGCTTGTACATAAATTTTTCGTTTACCTGAAGTTTCGTAGTTTATGGTGTGCCCGATCCTTTCTTCCTATGATCATTTGTATACTATTCACTTTATATAAATCCACATTATTTTTATAATTATAAGAGAATGTGGCCTTCTTCTGTAGATACAATTAATAGTGATTGTTTAAATAGTCGTTTGAAGTATAGGCCACGTGTCAAAGTTGTGTATAAACTATTCTTAATAGCAAGTTTATGGTTATTGTTTAGATCAGCGTTATATGTACGAAAATGTAAGAATTAATATAATATTATTGATAAATATCCAATTTTTAGTAAATATTAATCTATTTAGCGTCAACAAACTCACCTATAACCTATCCATACCTACTCATGTTTGTTAATATAGAGCATTTTTTATATGCGTCATAAATTTGTAGGCGATTATTGTAATTGTGTTCTCAGGAACTGTAGCTTTATATTCGCTATCTCAATTTTTTAATAATTTTAAAAATGCGCATATAACATGGGATCTGTACGTTTTAACCATTTAATATATTTGATAGAAAATTATTCAATCTAGTTCATGGAACAAAATGCACGAACGTAAGAGCTATAGATCGATAAAGTCGAGAAGTGAGTATCTGACAGACTTCATAAGCAAACAAATACCGCAACCTAATTTAATATGAGTTTTTAACACATAGAGTATATATGTTATTTATGAAAAACATTAAAAATCATTTATTATGACCTAGGTTTTTCCTTCTTTTCCTTGTAGAGAGCTAATAACGATACTCCTGCGACTTTAACAACCTTGAAACGGACACCAGGCAAATCACCAACTGAATGACCAGAACGACCTAAACCAGCAACCAAAACTTCATCATTTTCATCTATGAAGTTCAAACAACCATCTCTTGGTACAAAAGCCGTAATTTTTTTGCCATTTTTGATCAACTGTACACGAACACTCTTACGATAGGCAGAGTTCGGCTGTAAAAACAATGAATTGTTGAAAAAATGACATATTTTGTACGCAAATTGTAGAATTAATTTTATTCAAAAGTAATAAACTTATTAATTTCAACAATTAAGCAAAATATTATACCCAAAAACTCTGACACTTGAGGCTAAAGCATGTAGCCACAAGCAACACTATCTGGGATAAAAATACAAGATATAACGCTTACCTGTTTTGCTTCTATGGCAATCTTTTCAACAACAATTCCTTTAGCATGTGAACTACCTTTAAAAGGATTGCACTTCCAGCGTGTTCCAAGATGAGCCTTCTTGTATGCTTTATCAGACCATCTCTCACGCCTTCTACGATTTCTAAGTTTTCTAGCGGCACGAATACCACGAGGATTACCTATATAAATAAATTTATATTTACTTGGGTTTTTTTGATGTAAAAACATACCGCAACCCATACTGAATGTAAATTAAATATACTAAAAGTAATGGTAAAAGAATTCTAATATTTGATCATGAAAGATACTATACCAAAAATATACTTAGACCAATTTTAATATATTACAAACATATAATATAATTTATCTACTATAACTTTATTAATGAACAAAATCCGTGAATATCAATGTCTATATCATACCCCCATAGGGCAACTACAACAATGCATAGGAATCTATATATTTTGTTCGATATAACCGTGTTTTTGTCATATGTATTAAACATAATAATTTAAATTGCTAGTTAAGCAGATATTAAATATTTTGACATTTTTAACTGTTATGATTTAAGGACGCTATAGAGATAATTATTATAATTTAACAAAAATATTTTATGTATTTTATTAGGGAAATTTATGTAATATTTTTTAGATCTTGGACTTCTAATCCTATTTTTGGTACATAAAACATATAAACGCCTTAACAATTTCGTTCGCTAACAATCACAGTACAGACATCTATAAACATATATTTCAGAATAATAGAATTTATTAATGAATCCTTTATCCATGTCCTTCCTTAAGTATGATACTTGGCTTAATATTCATTGCTTGTAATTCTTGGAATAATAATTTACATGCGTATGGAATGGCCACTGGTACTGTGTAGCCGGATTGTTGACAGTACGTGCACCAGTTGTCATATCCTATAAACCCACAACGTTTACATACATCGAGTTGGAATACATCACTACTTAACATTAATCGTTCAACTAACAAGCCACTGGCTCCGTATGCTATCAAACAATCACGTTCCATTTCACCTAAACGTAAACCACCGTCCTTAGAGCGACCCTCTGTTGGCTGTCTTGTTAGTAGTTGACGAGGACCACGAGAGCGAGCATGAATTTTGTCTTGAACCATATGTTTTAATCTTTGATAATATATAGGGCCCATAAATATAAACGTCTCCATTGGTTCACCGGTTATACCTATAAGAGATTAAATGAATTAATTTTGGAAAAGTGGTCAGCTTAAATGTAAAGTACATATAATAAAACATATCTTGTAGGCTAATAGCCGATCGAATGCTGTATATCGATTTAGAAGCATACCTGAATATAATATCTCTTTTCCTGCGGAATGAAATCCCTTTCTGGAGAGTATTTCTTCAAGATGCGATAATGTGCTGTTTTGAAATGGGGTACCATCTTTGAAAAGTCCATCTAGTACTGCTGCTTTTGCAGATACTAGTTCAAGCATTTTACCTACAGTCATTCTGCTGGGGAAACCATGTGGATTCATTATGAGATCAGGTACCCATCCCTGCTCACTAAAAGGTAAATTTTCTTGTGATTCTATGAGACCAACAACACCTTTCTGTCCGTGTCTGCTACTAAATTTATCACCAATTTCGGGAGGCCTCATTTGTCTTAGCATAATTTTATATAAACGATTACCACCTAAAGTTTCAGAGCATATTATACGATCTACATATGCAGGATGATTGAATTGGTATCTTATGGGTAAGACTTTATTAGATGCATCGGTTAAATTCTTATTAATGAGAATCTGTCCTGGTACAACACGTTCACCAACACTCAACACATAATCTTTATTAACACTCTTTACCTCATCTTTATTATTAAATTTATCAATCTCAGCTGATACTCTTCTCAAACTAAAACATCGACTAAATCCACGGTCACATGATGCTTTATTAATAACTATAGCATCCTCAATTTCATATCCCTGATAACTCATGACAGCAACGATTGCATTTTGACCGGCTGGAAGTCTATCAAAATTAACTAATTGTATAGCTTTGGTAGTAACTAGTGGTTTTTGTGGATATACCATTAAATGTAATACGGTATCACAACGATGTAACTGATTGTAGCCTATGGCGCCTATTGATTGTTTACCCATAGCGCATTGATACGTATTCCTTGGGCTTTGATTGTGATTAGGAAATGGTATTAAGCCCGCAACTACGCCTAACATACTCATTGGGCTAATTTCTAAATGTGTTGTATCTATTGAAATATCACTTTCTCTCATCATAATCAATAAATTATTCTCTTCGTTTACATCAATCCATTCTAGTACTCCAATAGAAAATAAGTAATCCAGTTGAAATTTTCCCGCGACTAAATCTTTTATATGAGCTTCGGTCAATAACGGCCTATTATTTTCAACTACAATTAATGGTCTACATAATCTACCGCCATCAGATGAAACATGAACCTGCCTCTGTTGATAATTCTCATAAACAGATACAAATGGATTAATCATACCACGTCTCCGCAGACGAATCATGTTTTTGATCAATTCCTTTGAGTTCTGGTGAACACCCAATAATACGCCATTCAATAATACCGTAACATTCGTTTCATTATCGAATCCATCGAATGCACTTAATGAATCAAAACTCTCAACACCCAACCAATATAAAAGCTCTATTAAAAGTCCTATGTCACCATCAGATGTAACATGACTCATTAAACTCAAATTCTTAACCAAACCACAGGATTCACCTTCAGGTGTATCACAGGGACAAATAAGACCAAATTGCGATGGCTGTAGTGCTCTAGGACCGCTAACTTTTCTACCCTTTTCAAATTGGGAATTGCTTTTAGTCATCATCCCCAAGCAAGAAATATATGATAGTCGAGACAGTACTTGTGACACACCACTACGTTCCATACGAAATCTTCTAATATTCCAATTCCCAGTACCTATAGCAGCTTGCATACCACGAGTTAGTATATCAGCCGGTAAATTCCTAAATAGATCGGGATACTCCACTTTTACATCTTTAGGACCATTAGATTTGGACTCTATATAACGATCCAATGCTTGTTCGATTTGTTTCTTTAATTGGAACAAAAACTTCTTATACAAATCTTCAAATAATATAGATATCAACTGGCCAGCCAATTCTAACCTCTTATTGCCGTAATGATCCTTATCATCTAACGGTTCTCTACCTCTAGCTACACTTAACACACGTCTAGCCATAAGACACAATGTTTTAATTTTACCAGAAAAATCTCTACAATCACGCATGGGGATATGTGACAACAACACACGACTTAAAATGTTATGGGAATCCTCTAATAATAGTTGGCGAGTCTTGGGAGCCCGCTCTTTAACACTGGCAAAGAAACCCTTCGCTAAAACCCTGGGGCGAATCTTTCTACCAACGTACAAAAGGGCGTCCAATCTAGAATTAATACCCTCATTATACAAATCATGCAAAGATAGGGTAAAATCATCACTGAATGTCGAGGAATCTTTATACTTTGTTGTTCCTATCAACTGGGCTATTTCTTGATCAGTTTCAACACCCATAGCCTTCAATATAATACAAAGAGGTACATCATCAGCAAAACTATTGTGTCTTACATATAATTGTCCATTTTTATAAACGACAGCAGTCCTGCTCTTTGATTCAGCAGTGGAAGATGTTACAGTAGCACAAACGTTTTTTTTCACATCCATTTCAACTATAATGCGACTTTTTGAAAGTTGCTCCTGCATTAAAATTACCTTTTCAACACCTTTAATTATAAAATAACCTCCAGGATCATATGGACATTCATCTAGTCTAGATGATTCATAGAAGGTAACTTGTTCTGCCTCAGTAGAATCTTTACACTTAACGTCTTTAACTAATGCACAAACACAACTACGTAACATCACAGGTAGTCGACCAATTTCAACGTTCTGCTTCCTAACAAAATCTGAGCCACGGACATAATCGACGTCAACATATATTGGAGCACTGTAAGTTAAGTCGCGTACTCTACACATCTGCGGAGTTAACATTGCAGCAACCATATTCTCTTCTATGCATGGACGACCAACACGTATATCAACAAATTCAAGGAAGAAGTTCGGATCCAATTCAGTACGTATTACCTTATTACTAGGCGCATTCATTATATCTTTAATTTCACGTAACACGAAATTATCATAAGAATTTATATGTTGTCTAGCAATCCCACGAGATCCAAGATAACATGGTAAAATACGCCACTTTTCCTTTATCTCTGCCACTGGAGAAGGCAAATTTCCTGACATCATATTATGATTTTCCTGGTAGTCCTCAAATCTAACGGCCTTTTTCAACATTATTGATAATACTCTACATTATTATTCAAACAAATATGCGATTCATATTTAAAAAATGACTTGGTAAACTTAAATTTTGTTAAAATTAGGTTGATTCTCCATCATTGAACCGAAAGTTAGACAGAACATTATTACATTTAAAATAAAATTATATTTCAACTATTTTGCGATATTTAGCTTTACATTTACAAAATACAACAAATGCGTGGCTGACGGTCAACCTGTGTGCCAGATTCAATAAGTTATTCATCAGATATTTGCAGATTTTTAAATACTGTGGGGAGTAGCATTATTAAATCCTATGGATTCCTGGCGATGAGACCAATAATTAAAATAATATTGTACATATAATGCCATCGGAATATGTAAAACTTTATAGGTACTAATTATGGACAAAAACATTGGTGTATTGTTGATTTAACTGTAATTAGATCAATCTTAAATTTAAAGCATTCTAATAGTTGCCGGTCAAAGTGAATTTTCATCACGATGGCGGAGCAATTTGAACGTTTTAAGCGCTTTGAATATCGCATGGTATGTTTGTCCACAGGGTCACTTTTACATCTCCATATTTTTTCTGTATAGAACTCGAACCTAGTAATTCAGAGAGATGCTCCAGGACATAGACAGAATGAGGCTACCGGTGAACCTGAGTCATTGGTTGGACGTATTAACTATAAAATGGGTGATAAGGCCTCCTATGGAACAGTTAAAGATGTAATAGGTGTTAAGCGTAAGGTACAGTCATTGACTGATGAATCTTCGAGGCGGCAGCGTACAAAATTAGTATGTTTGAATTATTTAAAATAGTAAAAATTACGTTAGGATGTTAGTAAGGGTGAATCGGTACTGTCGCTTGATATATCGGTTGGTATCGGTTATGTTCCATCATCTCATTATACGCGATCTAAATATGAGGAGTTGCTAAATATATTACAGCTGACACTAGGTGATCAGCCTCAAGAAGTATTGAAAGATGCTTGTGAAGAAATCTTGTTGCAGTTAAAAACTCCAAATATTAAGGCTGAGGAACGTAAAAGCGGATGCGAAGAACTTCTAGGTCCAATAAGTGAAGATACTTACTACCGTTTGTATCATACCGCCAAAGAATTAGTAGACTACACGCTACCAGAAGAGTCTACGGGGGTGGTTAATATTGAGGATACAAGTGGAGTAGCTGTTGTATTCGACGAGGATGAGGACGGAGATTCTGAAATTGGTGTTGATGATGAATATGACGTAGATTTACCCATGGAATCACACGCTCAGCCTATCCGCCAATCAAATGTTGACGAACAAGAAGAATTAGAGAATGATAAGTATCACTTACCTATTAGTCGTATAGATGCTCATTGGTTACAGAGGGAATTAAACTTAATTTTTGGGGATCCTAATATAGCCGTAGCCACAGAAAAGGAAATATTATCAGCTCTGAAAATTCCTGACGTTCAGGAGTGTGAAAACCGTCTTGTTTTAATTCTTAAATATGAAAATTTTGAATTTGCCAAATTGGTTTTACGTAACCGTTGGAAGATTATGTACTGCACAAGAATTGGTCAATCTCAAACTCCTGAGGAGAAAACTGCTATTTTTGAGGAAATGCGTAATACACCCGAGGGTAATGAAGTTTTGCAGGAGTTGGAAGTTGTTAACTTGCGTAGGAGTAAGGAACAGGAATTGGCACTTAATGTTAAAAGGGAAGCTGCTAATCTAGCCAGACGACAGTCAAGAAAGAAGACTGAATATGATGAAGATGAAGTAATTTGTGAAATAGATGAAAAGGATTTGAATAACGTTAAAGCCCAGCCAATGGCACTAGATTTAGAATCATTATCCTTTAAAGATGGTTCTCAACACATGTCTAATACTAAAGTTTCGTTACCTGAAAATACAGAACGTCTGGAACATAAATCATATGAGGAGATTGTTATACAACCTTTAGAAAAACCAAAGAACCTACATCGCAGACCTATATCTTCATTGCCTGAGTGGACTCACACTGCATTCCAAGGTATAGAAACATTAAATCCAGTTCAATCTGCGGTTTCTGACGTTGCTTTCAGCGAATTTGAACAAAATATGCTGATTTGTGCACCTACAGGCGCAGGAAAAACAAACGTCGCTGTATTGACTATGTTGAGCGCGATGTCCAGACATTTGAATGATGATGGTACATTGAATTTGAATAATTTCAAGATAGTTTATGTTTCCCCAATGAAATCTCTTGTTATGGAGCAGACACAAGCCTTCACTCAAAGATTTTCTTCCTACGGTATTGTCGTTCGCGAGCTTACTGGTGATATGAGTTTGACTAGAAGACAACTTGCAGAGACTCAATTAGTCGTCACAACTCCAGAAAAATGGGATGTTATAACTAGGAAAAGCGGTTTAGAGACTAGTGTAGAGTTGATGATATTTGATGAAATTCATTTGTTACACGATAGGAGAGGGCCTGTATTGGAAGCTTTAATTGCACGTACTATGCATAATGATAGAAGAAACCGTGTTAAAACCAGATTAATTGGTCTCAGTGCTACAATGCCTAACTATGGAGACATAGCTGAATTTTTACATGTAGACCCATCACGTGGTTTATTTTATTTTGGTAATCATTATAGGCCAGTAGGATTAGAACAGCGTTATATAGGAATTAAAGAGAAAAAGGCGATAAAAAGGTATAATGTTATGAATGAAATTGTTTATGGAAGAGTACTGGAAGAGGCAGGGAAGAATCAAATGTTGATATTTGTTCACTCACGTAAAGAAACTGTTAGAACTGCTAAATTAATTAGAGATACAGCTCTATTAAACGATGGTTTAAGTGTATTTCTCCATAAAGATAGTGCATCGAGAGAAATTCTTGCCAGTGAAGCGGAAGCTATAAAGACTTCGGAACTTAAGGAATTATTACCATATGGATTTGGTATACATCATGCTGGGTTGCCCAGATCTGATCGTAAATTGATTGAGGATTTGTTTGCGGATGGTCATATAAAGTTACTTGTTAGTACTGCCACTCTGAGTTGGGGTGTTAACTTACCTGCACATACGGTTATTATTAAAGGAACACAAATTTATTCACCAGAAGAAGGTTGTTGGACAGAATTGTGTCCATTATCTGTCCAACAAATGATGGGAAGAGCAGGAAGGCCTCAATATGATAAAGAGGGTAAGGGTATTATTATAACTTCGTATGAAAAATTGCAGTTCTATTTATCACTAAATAATCAACAACTACCTATTGAAAGTCAATTAGTCAACATGTTGCCGGAGCTTGTAAATGCTGAGATAGTTTTAGGGAATATCACAAGTAGAAATGACGTTGTAACGTGGTTAAAGGATACATATCTTTACGTCCGATTGCGTAAATCACCCTATGTTTATGGCTTATCTTCTGAGGACGATGATTCTATCAACGAAAGACTTGAATCATTAGCGCATTCGGCTTTGTTAGAACTGGAAAAATACTCTCTTGTTCGTTATGAACGTAAAAGCGGTTCCATACAATCAACGGGTATGGGTAGAATCGCTAGTTTGTATTACCTTAAACCTAAATCTGTAAAAATTTATGCTGATAACCTTAGACCTGGATTATCAGATTCTGATTTGCTACGTGTTTTCTCATCAAGTGTGGAATTCCAATACATTCCAGTAAGGGAGGAAGAAAAGGTTGAATTATCTACTCTAATAGAGAAAGTTCCGATACCAATTAGGGGCAGTGGTCAAGAATGTTACAGTAAAATATCGGTTTTATTGCAGAGTTATATATCTAGGTTTGAATTGGAGGGATATGCTTTGGTATCTGAAATGGCCTTTATAACTCAGAATGCTGGTAGGATAATGAGGGCTTTATATGTGATTTGTTTGAAACGTAATTGGAGTCAATTGTCACAGAAATTTTTTGACTTTTGTAAAATGGTTGAACGTCGTATGTGGAATGTAATGTTACCATTGAGACAATTTAAATCATTGCCTGAGGAATTGGTTTTAAAACTGGAACGAAAGGATTTTCCGTGGGAAAGATATTATGATTTAACGAGTGTAGAATTGGGTGAATTATGTCGTCAACCTAAACTAGGGAAATCATTGCATCGTTTAGTTCACATGGTACCCAAACTTGAGTTGCAAGTATTTGTGCAACCATTGACAAGGACAAGACTTAGTATAGAAGTTATTATAACTCCTGATTTTCAATGGGATTATAAAGTTCATGGATCATCTGAGCATTTTTGGTTATTTGTTGAAGATGGTAGTGGTGAAGATATTTTATTTAGTCAAACATTTGTTTTGTTACCATTTACTAATGATGAGATTAACGAACATTCATTATATTTTACGGTACCTATAAGTGATCCATTGAGTTATAATTATTTTTTGCGTGTAATATCTGAGAGATGGATTGGTAGTTTTTCTAAGGTATCTATAGGTTTTAATAAATTAATACTTCCTGATAAACCTCAACCTCATTGTGAATTATTGGATTTGCAACCATTACCGATATCAGCATTAAGTAATACTGGTAATGTTCCTAATCTTGGTAAAGATTTTTTTAGATGTAAATTTGGTAAAGGTTATTTTAATGCAGTACAGACACAAGTATTTAATTGTTTTTATTCTGGATTAGATTCGATATTATTGTGTGCTCCATATAAATCTGGAAAGTTTTTGTGTGCCGAGATAGCTATTGCTAAATGTTTAGCTACATGTGGTGAAAGTGCTACAATTGTTGTATTATGTATATTTCCTAGTGTTGCTGAGATGAGATATGAGAGATTAAAAAATAGATTTGGTGATATGTGTGTAATTGAATATTTATGTGGTGATTTAAAGAGAGATTTGAAATGTATATCTGAATCATCTATAATTGTATCTATACCAAAACATTGGGATTTTTTATCTAGAAGATGGAAAAGTACAAAATCTTTACAGAATATTGATTTATTTATTGTAGAGAATTTAGAATTATTAAATGATAATACAGTTGGACCAGAGATGGAAATATGTGTTAGTCGTATGAGATTTATATCAGCACAAATGGAATATAAGACTAGAATAATTGGTTTATCATCATCTATATCAAATGCATTAGATGTTGGTAATTGGATGGGTGCTAATATGAATTCTATATTTAGTTTTTCACAATCTGTACGTGATACACCATTAACAATATCAATACAACCATTTGATCAGTGGGATAAAGAAAGTAGATGTTTTTCAATGTTTAATTTAGTATGTAATATTACAAGTATAAATATACGTAAAGGTATATCAACTATGATATTTACAACAGATCGTAGATATTGTCGTTTAATTGCTATGGAATTATATATAACATTATCAGATAATGATGATAATTATGATATTAATAATTTAATTAGTAAATGGGATATTGAATTGGATAATAATGAATTGAATACAATAAAAAATTTATTATTACGTGAAAAATTATTATTGAAATTTTTAAATACAGGTATAGGTTATTGTCATGAAGGTTATAATAATAATGAAATAAGATTAATAGAAAAGATATTTACATTAAATAAAATATCATTACTTATATTAACATCATCATTATCATGGAATACTACAGTATCAACATCAATGGTTATAGTAGTTGATGTATCAACAAATAATATTAATCGTAATATATTACATGGTTATTATCCTCAATCTGATTTATTACGTATTATTAATCATGCACAAGGTAATAATAATACATGTATGATATTATTAGAAACATGTCAACGTGATTATTATAAAAAATTATTAAATGAATCACAACCTATTGAAAGTTCATTAGAAACAAGATTAGAAGAATTAATTAATGCTGAAATTGTACAAGGTGCTATAGAAAATGCACAAGATGCTATTGATTGGTTAACATGGACATTATATTATCGTAGATTATTAAAAAATCCTAATTATTATTCATTACATGGTACTACTTCACAACATTTAAGTGAACATTTAAGTGAAATTATAGAAAATACATTCAATAATCTAGAAAAATCGCAATGTATAACTGTAAATAATGATACAGTATCACCATTAAATCTAGGATTTATATCTGCATTCTATTGTTTACGTTGTACAACTATCGAAATGTTCTCTAAAAGTATTAATGAAAAATCCAATAAAAATAATCTTATTGAAATAATCTCCTTCTCTGAAGAATTTAATGATATTATCATTAGAACTGGTGAAAAAATCTATAATCAAAATTATAATTCTATAAATACCAAAGTAAAATTACTTATCAAGGTAATTTTTTATTTATACCCTTAATATTATATAACAATTCTTATAGAGTCATATGGATAGATTACCACTATCAAATGATTTATCAATAGATCAATCAATAATACTAAAAAGAATAATACCACTAATTTATGCACTCGTAGATGTAATCAGCACCAATGGATGGCTAGCACCTGCACTCGTTACAATGCAATTATGCCAACATGTTATACAAGCCATGAATTTCAATGAATCACCACTCAAACAATTACCACATCAAAACAATGAATTCATCAATAAAGCTAAAGGTTTGTTATCATACAATTAATTATATCATACTTCATTTCATAACACCAACTCTCCAACTGAAGTTACAATCCTACTCTTCATTCCACTCGCCGTCCCACCGTAGGTCCTGCCGTCAGCTCACCACCTGAGGTCTTTCCTGCCGTCAGCTCTTCCAATTATCTCCCCGTACACGGTAAAGCCACTCCCAGAGATCGTGGCGGAGAGGAGGTATGAATTGGACCTCAAGTGGAACCCGAGACGATCCATGGGAGTCGAGGTGAGGTAAATTGAGAGGCCTCCACGGCGAGTGGAATGACGACTAGTACTGGACCTCGAGTGGACTACCCGCAGCTGATCTCAGGGAAGCGGAAGGGGAAGTAAATAAAGAAGGCCTCCACGGCAGTGGGAAAGAGGTGGTTGTAACCTCATGTGGAGAGCTGACGTCAGGACTTCAGATGGTGTTTAATTCAAGCTAAAATATATGGATTTTTTGTTATTCTATAACTTTATATCATAACAAATATTTATTAATAGGATTTGGTGTATCGGATCTTTTTGATTTGATAGGTATGGAAGACGATGAGCGTGAACGCTTGTTAGATTCATTTACCAAGGCACAAATTGCAGATATAGCTGCAGCATGTAATTCAGTTAAAGTGTTAGATGTTAAGTATGAAGGAAAAATTACGTGTAAAATTAATGAACTCATCAATATCAATGTAAATATCGATGTAGAAGGGGTATGTTTAATTAAATATAAATATTTAAGATTTTAAACATGTAACATGAGGTATATTGCATGTCTGCAGACAGCTCTCCACTTGAGGTTACAACCTCGTCTTCCACTAGGCGTGGAGCCTCTTCTAATTACCTCCCTCTAAAGAGTATAACCACTCCCAGAGATCGTAGAAGGTAGTGATGGATCATCCATCATGGGAATGATGGAAGATGGTTCTATGGATGTGTTTGATGTAACCTCAGGTGGAATGAATTGTAGTACTGGACCTCGAGTGGAACCCGTAGCTGATCTCAGGGAAGCGAAGGGGGAAGTAAATAAAGGAGCTGTCTGCAAGACGACCTCAGGTGGAGGCCACCACGGCAGTGGAATAGAGGTGTAGTTGATAAGACCTCAAGTGGTCTACCCGCAGTTGATCTCATCGAGTATATATAGACAAAAAAGGAATGTTGTAGACAGATAGTGGAATCCTTTGTACATGTAATGTAAATCTATACCAGCCACCTGTATAGATAATCCCTTATATATTTTTATTTTCATTCATTAATATAGGACAATGTCAATGTAAGTGCTCCTTATTTCCCTGTGGAACGTAAAGAACAGTGGTGGGTATTGTTAGGCGATATCAGTGGTAATAAGTTGTATGGTATAAAGCGTGTATCATTAAGTCAAAGTAGTAACAATGTTCGCCTCGATTTTGAGTCACCGTCGCAATTAGGTACTTACGGTTTAACATTATATATAATTAGTGATTCGTATGTTGGTACTGACCATCAATATAGCATCGAGCTTGTGGTAGAATGATAGTAGTACATGAGTGGGGAGAACTCCAGAACGCTATTTTTGTAAAAAGAATACTGTAATTAATTTAAATAATACTCAATTTTATAATAAAAATGATTAAATTATATAATTTAACTAATACATATACTAGACGCCTTAATTTCTCCATGAGACAAGTTCGTATGAAAAGTGATGATTTTAAGGGTGTATATGATTATGAGCCATCAACCAATCCCTGGGAAGATAAAAGTTATCGATCATTAAAAAAAGAAAAGGGACATACTGGATGGCCTATTATGGTCGCAGCTAATACTACACAACCTATGTGGCAATCTTATTTATCACAGGATCATACCGTTATACCAAGAGATGGTTATGGGTGTCCTGCTACATTTCCACCTGAAGTTTCTACAAGAATTTTACATACTTTCAGATTGCCTCCACAATTTTATCCATTCCTTAAAAAATTAGGTGATGATACACCTGAATTGAAACCTTACATGGATAAACTCATAAATGGACTATTCACCAATGATGATTATGAGGAAATGTTTTACAAATTTGCAAAACCATTAAAAATTTATCGCAAACTTATACCAAAGCCATTTAGATCATTGGACGAACAAGCTAAAGAAGATGAAGTTATATGGGAATCCGCATGGCTTAGTTATAGGCAAAAGGTCGCTGCTGAATATAACATATCTGCCGGTATGCGAGAATATATTATGGGTATGCTCATTGGTGTATATTTTGCGTATCTATGGTTAGAGGCACATAGACAATACAGGAAGGACATGAGACTATACTATCAAGAAGCACCCGAACATAAAATTAAATGGGTTGTACCCAGGGGTGATTTAATTTAATCAATTAAGCCATCTATAAAACGGGTTCTTACACCGAATACTTGAAATACACTTTATATATTACATGAATATCTTAAATAAATTAAAACTAATAATAACCAGTGAAATTTTTATATTTAAACATTTAATTCATTACTTCTTTATAGTCGGAACCTTCATTGAACTGAAATACTCTAGAGCATCCTCGTATAATTTTGATTTATAGGTGCAGTCCCATTTTAGTTCTGTTGCCATCAAATCACATACTGAATCTAAAGACTTAATAGCTGCATCTGCATTCATAAATGCCAATCTTGTTCTCCTAGCGAGTACATCAACGGGTGTACATGCTAATTCATTCCTAACACAGTAGATTACTTCACCCATTAAATACGGGTATTCCTCATGAATGGGTCTCAAAAGGTTGAGCTCCTTTGATAATTCACATACATCCAACGCTCTGTAACCATAAGATTCAACCAAGTGGGTAGCTTGGTTGAAGTCTAAATTATACATCTTTGAAAGTTTATTTGATAGTGAATTAAATCTAGGCCTTATATCATTCTCATTATATAAACCCTCATTATCATGCGAACCCAACATTACCATATTACGTGTACGACATTTATACTTTTCCTTCAATTCCTTATAATGCTTAAACAACTTGTCAACGCACTCCTGAGCCATCAACCTGCAAATAGTCCATTTACCACCGTAAACATTAATCATTCCAGATTCATCAACCTCGATTATATGACCTCGAGATAATTTACCAGTTTGATTAACTTCATCCACACCCTTTATTAATGGACGTAGGCCAGACCATGCAGACTTAATATCAGACCTGTATAAAGGAAGTAAATATAATTTTAGTTGCAAGATATTATATAGATTAATTGCATGAATTTAAACTAACCTAATTTGTTCTTCAGTGCAGTTAATATATTTGGAGGCATCTTTGCATATAAAGTCAATATCTCTGGGATCGGGCAATGGATTAAATCTTAAAGCATCTTTATCGTCTGTGGTACCAATAACAGTGTTTCCATACCATGGTAAAATGAACAACACCCTACCATCGGATGTCTTGGGGATAATAAGGCCAAATGGTGTGGGACAATATTTTGGTGGTAAGGTAATATGTGTACCACGAGAATGGAGAATATTAATATTACTATCGGGCAAACTTAATCTCTTTACATTACCTGCAAATGGTCCAGCACAATTAATAACTACTTTAGCATTTATATCAAAATTTTCGTTAGTGACTACATCGGTAGCCTGTACACCACAAACCCTACCATTTTCATTCTTTAACAATCCATCGGCTTTTACATAATTTGCTATTGTAGTACCTACCTGACCTGGTACATATTCATCAATTGAACTAGTCAATGCCATTAATAAGTTAGTACGAGAGTCATTATGTTGTCCATCAAAATACACTACAGCACCCAACAAACCATCCGTTCTTATACTCGGGAAGTTAAACACTGCATTAGATTTACCAGTAAAAAACGAAGAAGGAATTCCTATAGAGTAAATTTATATAATTATGGAATCTCTGCATCACATCAGAGAAGGAATAAAAAATAAGAAAATCAAATTTCATAATCCACCAAGACAAAGTAATAATAATGTACATATAAAACAGTAAATTCCATGAATATATTAATGTAAATAACTTACGTGTTTCGTTACAACAAAAGAATCTAGCTAGCAATTCATATACCTTAATGTTTACCCAAAAGTATGGGATTTGCCACAATTGGTAAATTGGCATAACAATTGGTATAGGGACATTTGCATATGGAACCGTTCCAATTAAATGGGCACGCTCCTCAAGTGCCTTCCATACAAACTGTAACTCCTTGATATCAAGTTTCAACAATGCGCTTTCCAAATACCTAATACCACCATGCAACAACTTTGTACTCTTTGAAGATGTTCCCGAAGCAAAATCATTTGCCTCTATTAATGCGCATTTTAGACCGCGAGTTGCACAATCCAAAGCAACAGAAGCACCTAAAATATTGATATTAACGAAATGGATAAATGATTGTGGATACAAAAGGTACAAAGATTAAACAAATAAGGGATATTTCATTCCAATATATGGTTTGTTTTTTAAAAATAAATTTTAATATTGTTATACGAATAAACCAATCCATATTGTAGTAACCCTTATTTGTATAAAACAGCCTTAATAAACTAACCAGTACAACCGCCTCCGATAATAAGCACATCAAAATGATTATTTTTAAGATCTTTAATCATCTCTTGTCTTGATTTTAGTTTATTAGGTACACGATATTTTGTATTTTTTGGAATTATACACTTTTCGTGTTCCCTCTTTACGAATACATAGCTTCCGGCGATTGCTGCGGAGCCGGCACCAGCAACTTTGGCGAGCGTTTTAAATATCATTATAAATAAAAAATATATAATATAAAAATTATAGTAAAGACGTCGATGAAATGCAAATTACTTAGACAACGTCCCCCATGCGAACATAATCACAAAAATGTGTACTAAATTATTATATGAACTAATATATAGAAATCATCCACAAAAGCCTATGTTGTTATTAGTATCTTCTGTACCATTGTAGAGATTATTATAAATGAATTCCCCATAGTATGAATTGAGACGATTGTTAAATCCGCTAGCCACCTTTGGAGACGCGGGTGCCATTCCTTCAAAATTGCCAGAACCGTGACTTTCTGGGCTATATTCGCTGTTTCTTGAGTGAGTTGATCCAGAAGTTACGCTATTCGAGTAATTGCAAACTTCTTTATCAGTAGATATTAGTGTTGCCACATCCGCAAAATTTGCCATACCTTTATCATCGGATGATAATGGAATTAGTGAAGGTTGTGTATGTGATCCATAATGAGTAATTGACGTGTTTGTAGATGATGAAAGTGTTGATAGGGGCGGAGTGGTACCTATTAATGCTGTATTGTTTAAATTAACTCCCATTGGTGTGTGTAAACCTGATCCCATGGATGATTGTTGTGTTAATCCAAGGGTAGGTGGCATTCCAAGTGATGATAAATGTCCGCCAATAGGTGTAGCCATACTGCCAGACATTGGAATTGGACCACCCATCATAGAGGTCATGTTAACCATGTCCATGTGTGGATTTGGTGGGTAACTATAACGCGACGAATCAAACCTTTTATACATAGTATTAGGTTGTGGTTGATGATAATAAAGAGGTAATTGTAGTCTATTATTATCTATATGCATTGTATTTCTATGTTCATTTGGATCCCGGATAGCAATAGGTACATAAACAGCTTTAGGACGACCTTTACGTAATAATAATCTATCACGCTGTATCCTACGTCTACATATACGATTATATTGTCGCGCATCCACATAGACAACGAAATTATTAAGAAAATCTGGGTAAGACTCATAAGACGTAATGTTTGCCATATTAATAATACAAAACTACATTCAATGTAGGAAGTAAAAGAGAGGAATATGTATAGTACAATTATTTGAAAATCCAAATTTGTCTATCCTCAATGTATAAATAAAAAGATTTCAGGTATTTGTAACAATCAATTTCAAAAGATGATCTCCTTAGTGTATAAAAGACCCTTTATAAATGCTCACGTTGTGTTGGAATTGGGTATAATAAACTTTATATATATATAAAAGGTAAAATAAATATGTAATTTAAAACCTTAATGGATAATACTCAGAAAATAAGTCTACACCGAACCTTCAAAAAATACTTTAATGATTCCAAGTACAATCCACCACACATATAACTAATAATTTAATATAATGAATACGACTTAAAAACAAATATTATAATTGTGTTCACACTATGGTTTGCCCAGAAGAATAGGTCAAACTCGATGCATAACAACCTAAAATGATACCCCCACAATATATAGAATATTCCTTCAAAAAAAATAATACTATATAGTATTATACACTCGAACACGTAAACAATAAATGGATATGATAATTAATTGGTCAAATTTCATTAAATTTTCAAATAAATACCGTAATTATAAACAATATACCAATAACCATCAATCACATAGACACCTAAATAAAAATATAGTCGTATATCATACACACATTACAGAAATTTACAATACACACATAAATAACAAAGAAACACAATAACCTAAACCACCAATTCCTATATCCCGTCCCATATATAGTGTTAAGAATGAATACATCACGGTACTATATCACTAAATGAGCCTTCGTAAACCTTAAATTACATTCAAGATCATAAAGATAAAGTATATTCGTTTTTTATTAAATAGTAAAAATAATTACGAACATTAACAACTATTATAAGTTATAAACGTTAATTATGAACAATTATTCTCAAATTCAATGTAGTGTGTTGCACTGTACTATTAAAATAATTTAAATCCAATAAAATAAACCATGATACTAATCATATGTAATGAGTTTGTAAAAATGTTTAATTGATTAGTGATAATAAAGTATGTATATTTTTAAACACATAAAAGAATAAATGTTTTATTTTAAAACACAAATAAAATATTGTAAGCTTCCTAATATGTAAATGTTTAAAAATTTTTCATTTTAGACACTTTATTTAAAATTGTATGTTCACCTTATTTATATACATGTGATTCCGTGGGGTAATGTATAGAATATAAGTGACGTTAATGTTGTTATCTCCATAATATTACTCGACTATCATATCTATACACATACATATACATTCTACATATATCATTAATTATACCTAGCATACTAAATGCCTAAAGTAATATGAATCATACATTGATCTCTTATATATCAGCATAACCTATAAGTTTATAATGTCTACACGTAAACATATATCTGTAAATCTTCGTGATTTACAGCGTGTTATGGCTGATGATGAACAACAAAAGTCCTCTGCTACCACTGAAAAGTCTAAATTCGGTGCTACAAAAACCTTCGAGTATAAAATATCATCTAGCCGTTGGGGGAATGAAGTAGATGATGATGATTTTGATAATCTTTATACTGATAAAAAGGTGGAAGCTGAGCCCGATTTTAGTTCTTTAAGAAAGCAGACTGTCAATGTAGTTCGTAAACCCACGGGTGATACTTGGAGAACGGCAACTTCAGCTAGTGAAAAGACTAGTACTAATGATACGTGGAGATCTTCTAAAGATAAAGGTGACAATAAAAATAATAGATCTAAAGAATTCTTCACTAGAGAAACTGTAGATGAAGAAGAAAAGAAGCTTTATGTACCGCCTCGATCTAAACGTATGTGAGATATATATAATTTAAATTAATTATTATTATTTCTTCATTTTTAACTTTCTAATTTATTTATTTTTTAGGTACTGAAACTGTTGTTGAAAAGCCTTCTGAGCCTGTGAATGATAGATTTAGTTGTCTCGGTGATACATCTAGGGATTATGATAAACCTTCTGATGATAGAAAATCAAAAGATGATTCTAAAGAAGTTTATAGACCTAGAGATGATTGGGGTACAATTGAAGAAACTAAAACTAGAGATAATAAATCAACAGATGTATATAGAGAATCTAGACAATCATCTGATAGGTTTAAAGATGATACTAAAGAGTCATTAAAAGATAGATTTACTGAAAATGAGAAATCTACACTAACTACTGGTAGTAGTAATAAAGGGTTATTTGTTCCCTCTTATAAAAAAGCTCAAAAGGCTGATAATGTTGAAGATATATTTAAGAAAGCTGCAGGTATAAAAGAAGTAGATTATGATAAGGGTAAAAAAGATGTAACAGTTATATCAGAACAATATAATCAAGCATTAATGTTAAAAAGGAATGAGATTGTAAAGTATAATCGTCAATTTAAATGTTCAGAAGAATGTATAGAATCTGTAATTGATGTTGTAGAATCGCTATTAAATGGGGAAAATATTGATAATTTTAATGATATTATCGATTCTGATGATATTAAATCACTTGTTCCCATTATCGTATCATGTTTAGTTGTTGCTAAAAATTGTGAAGGCATTACTAATATTGAAGATGTACATAATAAATTTAATCGTACATCTAAATGGATTGGTTATTTACTTGATAATAGCGATGAATCATATCGTATAAAATTACTCACTGAAATCGCTAAATTTATAAATCGTTAGTTTATATTATTACCCCATTTATTACAATTTTTATAGATTGGAATTATCCTATTTTGTCTGAATCATTATATTTAATTGAAGCTATATTTGATTCATTATATAAATTTGGTTTAATAAAACATGAAGATTTTATAAATGTATGTTTTATATTTTAAATATTATATATTATTAGTGGTTTGATCATGATGTAGATGAAATACCCAATAGATTAACTGTACTTATTCAAGTAAGTATCTAAATTTCTATATGCCATGAGTAATTATTAATGAATTTATATCGTTGATAATACACAAGGCATATAATATCTACCACTGATTTATATGACCCATGATAATAAATCTATATCATCGGTAAAGGCCAGTGGAAACATCTAACAACATGATCCATAATTGGTCATTTACATATTAATTCTCCTATCCTATGTACTTATATAGCTCTCCACCGAGGTCCAATCCAACTCTTTATTCCACTTCCACCTCTTATTCCACTCGCCGTGGAGGCTTCTTCCATTTACCTATCTCTAAAGAGTAGAGCCACTCCCAGAGATCGTGGCGTTCAAGAGGCTAGTGATGAAAGTGCAATTAAGAGTAGTACAGGACCTCAAGTGGAACCCGCAGCTGATCTCAGGGAAGCGGAGGGACAAGTAAATAGAGAAGGCTCCACGCCCAGTGGAAAGACCTCAGGTGGAGTGCTGTCTGCAAGACGAAGGAAGGTGGATGTAACCTCAAGTGGAAAGGAGACGTATATAAATTGATCTTAATTCCAGTGGAAATTGGATATTATTATTACAACATATTGAAATAATGTTATGTAATTAATATTTATAGTTGATATCTTGGAAAAAGTGGTTAGATGGTGAAATTGAAGATGATGAGGATGTTGCGGAAGACGAAGAGTTGGATGACGAAGATGATGAAGATATAGATATAGAAGCATTGGTTCCAAAACCAGTAAGATTAACAAAGGGTTTAAAATATTAAAAGTTGTATTAAATTAATGTAGACGTAATCAATCAATGGGGTGTTCATTTATAACTGTAGTTTAGTTAAATTTTAATTCAATAAAATCAATTTATTATACCTAATTAATTATATCATATAGATTTTAATAAAATAATGTCAATGTTATTGATACCTTTAGGGTATGCATTTGGTTTTGTGGTCCCCCTTGTTGCTGGGTTATATACATGTGCTACCAATGAAACTAAATACACAGATTTCTATCTAAAATGTACATTTTTTTGGATTATATTTAATAACCTTCTATCACCTATTTTATCAGTTGTTAGTGCTGGATTCTCCAATACTCTATGGCCTATTTTATATGCTATATTTTCTGTCGCAATTGTTATACCCAAATCTGGGCTCATTAAATTACTAGATGAATACGCTATACTCGCAATTAACAATGATGCTTTCGGCGTGGCACTCAATGTTGTTAGGGATGTAACAAGTACATTCAGTAAGAAGGTTGCCGATAAATTTAATGTATACCTTAACGCACTCTAAAACATTAATCTCGTACAAAGATCTTTATAGATCCATACTGTATGTTGAATGTTTTTTTATGTCGATGAAATAGAGATAAATCAGTACTACTATCAATTTTTCATACCGGTACTTTTTACTATGTAATCAAATCCGGTATATCGTTATATATATTTGTAAAAGTGCAAAGTTACGAGACAATAAATATTATAACAGTTGCTTATCATGTTTCGGAGTTATACAGTTAGATCACAATGTACAAGTAAAATATATGTTACTATGTGCAGATTCCTGAATAATTTCGCTGATACATGTACAGTATCCAAAAATAATACAAACGATCATACATAAAATGGTCATGTAGATGTCTTTATGCGTTATCTGTGATTGGTGGAAGGTGTATGCTTAGTATAAAAATTCGTGCGAATGTGTGCTCTTATGTAATTGTGTCTATCATGTGAGTTTACTGTAATAAGTTCCCATTATAATGTAAAATTGTGTCATGGAAAGATTATAATTATGAAGGGAAAGAGAGAATTAAAAGTGTTGAGGACAGATAGAAATAACTCAAGGGACGTAAATGGTGATGATGAAACAAAGACATATCCAGTAGACCAGTATATTCAGAATCTAAACCATAACGCAGATGACGATGTTAAGGTTTCCAATTTACAAATACCGAATATAATAACAGATATTGTAAAGAATGGTCTAGTTCGTACAGTAGATAATTTGAGGGAATTACAATCTTCTGCGTTTCCAGTATATAACACACCTGAGCATATTGGTGTTAATGGATTATCGCCTGTAGTAAATACACAAATGATGCCAATGGCTGGTCCAATGGTACAACCGGTTAATCCTGGGATGGTAAATCCAAATATGGTGATGCCTCCTCAGCCTATGGCTGTACCAACGATTGGTCCACAGGCTGTAGTACCTGGTAGTGAAGCTTCTCCTATACAAGCTTTACCTGCAGCTATGCCAGTGACTGCATCTCAAGGAATGGATCCGAATTCACCTGCAGTAGCTAACGTACCAATTACAAATGTTGTAGGAAGACGGAAAATGGTAGCTGCTGGTGTTCTTCCTAATTATGCAATGGAAACTCATCCAGCACTTTCATCTAGATCGGTATCATCGAATGGATTTAGTAAAATTGATTTTGAAACGATGGGAAGAAATCTTATTGTAATTACAATAGTAATATTTTTATTGATTGGATGTGTATTTAGAATTAAATCTAGAAAGAAATCAAAAAATAAACGTTAAAGTTATATAAAGAGTATTGATTATTATTAATATAAAATTATAAATATATCTTTATTACCCTACTTTTCATTATATGTTATTATAAAGTTAATGTTATTATCATCTATTGTTAGATTACATCGTAATATTAATTTATATATACCTATAAAGAAGTTACAGATTAACACATGTAGATCATCAGGTCCGGGTGGTCAAAGTGTAAATAAGGTATGTATATAAAATAATAAATAATTATAAATTAATTTAGTCTGAAACAAAGGTACAAATTAAATTTAATATTGATAAAGCTGATTGGATAGATGATGATATAAAAGAAAATTTCAAGTATGTGTATATAATATTGTATTATAAAGTATAGGATAGTTAATCATAATAGAATTACACAGAAAGGTGATTATATTATAGAATGTGATGGTATATATATAAATTAATAATAAATATTAATAATAATAGATTATTCTAATCAATATGATAATAAAAAGGCTTGTATAAATAAAATTAAAGACGCTATCAATAATGCAAAGGTATGGGAAATTTTCTCATTGAGGAGAAAATTTTTTTAAAAAAAACAATAAAAATTAGATGTATAAACCAACAATAAAATTGTCATTTTTAGAAAAAATTCATCAAGAAAAGACTAATGAACAAGTTTGTTTTCTATTTTATTATTCTATTTGTAAATTTATTAGATTTTAAATTATAAATTAAATCGTCGTGAAAATCGCAGGAAAAATAAGAAAATCGGTCACTTGAAATTAAATGATTTTTAATATTTAATTAATATGAATTATATAATTGATAATATATTAAAATTTATACACTTCTAGGTGCATATTTAATAATGTCATCTACACGTACTATAAATTCAGTTGCTTCACCCCACCCACATTTATATTCTTATATACAGTCTCTAAATACCCCCATTATATAAACACTTTGTTAAAAAACACTATATTATATGGGGTATTGATAATTTTATCGGGATAAAAAACCCCATGATTTGACAATTATGGTGAAATTAAACGATGCCTTTGGCGGCACGAAAAATAATAAAACAACACTATTGAAAGATGATATAATCATCAATGAAATCAATTACGAATATAACGATAACTCCACCTGAGGTCGTCTTGCAGACAGCTTCCTCTATTTACTTCCCCTTCCAGCTCCCATAGATCGCTTACAGGTATTCCACTCGAGGTTACAACACTACTCATCTTCCACTCGCCGTGGTGGCTTCTCTATATACCTCACCTCGACTCCCATGGATCGTCTCGGATTCTCCACTCGAGGTCCAATCCATACCTTCTTCATTGCCACGATCTCCGGGAGTGGCTTTGCTCTTTAGAGATAGGTAATTAAAAGAGCTGTCTGCAAGACAAGGAGAGGTGGATTGGACATCAAGTGGAGTTAACTATACTTCAATTCATATTAGTAGATATATAGTATATATAATATATAATTGATAATATATTAAAATTTATACACCTCTAGCACGCTCTCTAGGAGCACATTTAATAATGTCATCTACACGTACTATAGATTCAGCTGCTTCAGTAGCAAGACAAATTTGTGATAATTTAGATTTAAAACTCTCAAATACACCTAATTTCATCATATCACCAACACAACCATTTTCTATATCAATTCCAGCATTGCGATTACCAGAAGAATGTGCTGCACGTAATTTACATAATATTTCAGCACTATCAAAACCACCATTTGATAATATATAACCAGGTAAAGTACGAAGTGCATGTGCAAATGCTTCTACAGCTAAACTTTCTTTACCCTCTATTGTACGAGCAAAATTATCAACAGCATCTGCCATTTCTAATTCTGCACATCCACCACCACAAACTATTCTACCATCTGTAATTGTCTCTGCTATAACAGCTAATGCATCATGTAATGATCTCTCTGCTTCATCCAATACATGACTTGAAGCACCACGTAATATAATTGAACAAGCACCACCACGTGAACAACCAGAAAATCTAATCAAACGATCTTCACCAATAATAATCTCCTCAATAGAATCACAATGACCAAGTCTAACCTTCTCAGGTGTATCAAATGTTGATACAATATCACCACCCAAACAAGCAGCCAATCTCTCCATACCATCGAAATCTGAATGCTCAATAGCCATTACACCCGCTTCCTTAAATAATTGATCAGGATAATTATAAATCAATTGACGATTTATAAATACATTACAACCATGCTTTAATATACGCTCAACCTTGTTCTTCATCTTGTCCTTCTCACTCTTCTCCAAGTCATATACAGCCTGGAAACTATCAACATTAACTTTAACACCATAAATCTTAACCTTATCAGTGTCCATTGGTGTATTTGCAATTAATACACGACAATCCGTCATTTTTTTTGGTTGACCAACACCAATACGTTTTTCCAAAACAAAACCATCCTCCAAATAAGAATCACGTAACGTACCTCCTGATTTCTTTATAACTTGAATTAATGATAAGTTTATATGAGATGATGCATCTTTAGCACTCTTATCAATACCATTATACATACGCATCAAAGCATTTACAGCTAACCTAGCAAAATGCTCCTTTTCCAACCTTAATAACTTCGATGATAACGTTGTTTCAGCAATATGTAATAAGTCCTCCTCAAATAACTTAGAATCAGATATCCTGGAAAATACAATAGATTCCAAACGCTCACGAGCGACCTTCAATGCCTTACGGAAACCTAGACATATAGTCTGAGGATGTATCTTTTGTTCAATCAACTTTTCAGCACCACGCAATAATTCAGAAGCCAATACAACAACACCAGTAGTTCCATCTCCACAATGAGCATCTTGCTGCATTGATACATCAACTAGAACACGTGCTGCTGGATTGTTTAACCATACAGATTTCAATATTGTAGCTCCATCATTAGTAACGACGTTGTTAGTAGAACGTGAACCTTCCATATCCATAGGTTGTAACAACTTATCCATACCCTTTGGTCCTAAAGTAGATTTCAATAAATCACCTACTGCAATCGATCCTATGAAATACTGCATTCTAGCTGTCTCACCACGATCCTCTTGAGCACCGCCCTTCAATATATCAGGGGATATCTCAGCAAAATTATCGGCCATCATGGTGTATATTTAGTGTAATTTATTATGTGTGATTTTTATGTAAACTGATATATTTTATTAAATAACAATGCTACTGGATTCCATAGGCAAACTTACTCGTACGTAACCCCAGGTTCAGAGACGCAATACAATTACATATCGTTATATAAACACTGCTTTTCATATTAAGGAAATATAGTAATGTGGTACGTGGACTGAACCTGATATAGTCGCATATAACATATAATTTCTATAAGCGTATATAATATTCATTGTCTCAACCTATGAATGAATATAATCGAATCGCATAGACAATATAACTATATACATTTATTAATATCTATTAAAATGTTTATAAACATGAATAATAGTTGAGATATGTTACTTCTGGGAGTTGGTCGTGTGTATAATATTCCAGGGTGTGTACGAGTCCTTCTATAATTGTATAGAGTATCTGAAACACATTACTAAATAATTTTAATATTGTATTGATATAAGATTATTAATTATATTTTAATATATTCTTTTAATTTACTTGTAATGATTGGAGTGATGTTGTGTTGTTGATGGTTGATAATATAAATCGCATAGTAGATTTTAATGTTAATGTATTAATGTTTGGTATATATATTATAAGATGTGAATATTTATGATTGTCTTTGATTGGACAAGTGATTTGATGGGTAGATTGTATATAATAATGATAATGAGATGGTAACGTTGGATGGTTCTAATTCATATAGGCGTGAAGATGAAGAGATTGAAAATGGTAGGATGTGTGATACATCTAGGGGTTCTATAAATCGTATATTGGAGAGGGTACGTTGTGAATGTGGAGCAAAAAATCAATTGGAGCGTATTAAGCGTGATTTAGAAAGGAGATATAATTCATTGGAAAGAGATCGTCAATATCATCGTAAAAAATTAGATGATATAAGATATAAAGAAGAGAAATTGATTAAAGATATGAATGATAGTTCAATACAAATAGAAGAATTAAATTCATATAAATTATATTTACAGAATAAGCATGATGATATATATAGGATGGATAAAAAATATAAGAAATTATATAATGAATTAATAGAGAAGATGGATCAATATATATTATTAGAGAATGAATGTAAAAAAAAATTAATAGAATATGAAAATGGTTTAAATGATATAAAGCAGCGTGAAATAATATTATCAGAATCAAATGGTATATTAACTGCTAGAAAAGATGAATTAGATCGTTTAGAATCAAAAATATTATATGATAGTGAAAGATTAAAATATACTAAAGAACAATTAGATATTATAAAACAAAATATAGATAATGAATTAAAATTACATAATAAATATATTAATAATGAAAATAATGAATTAGATAAACGTAAAAATATATTATTAGAGAAAGAAAAACAATTACAATTTGATCGTCAATCATTAGATGATAATATTAATATAAAAAATATACAGATTGAAAAAAAATTAAAAGATATTAATGATACTATTGAATATAATTCATTATTAGCTGATGAATTAAAAAAACATAATGATTTATTAAAGGTTGAAAAAGAATCTATTGCTAATGAATGGAATAAAATTAAATTAGCACTTGATGAATTAAATATTTTACATGTACAATTAAATAATTTAAAATGTAATTTAAATAAAAAATTTAAACAATTTGATTATTCATTATCTAATGGGGAATTTTTTAATTCAAAGGATAGGAAAGCAGTGAGAGAGGAAACTTATGGGGAAGAGAGGAAGGAAGTGGTAGTGATGGATGATGGGAAGGAGGAAGAATTGAAGGATAGAGAAGAGAGATTAAATGATAGAGAGAGACAACTTAATATACTTCAACAACAACTTCATGATAAAAATGAATATTATAAACAATTAGAGATACAAATTAATGAATATAAAAAACAAATGGAATTATTAATCATTGAAAAAAATAATCTTGAAGCACAAATTGAACAATTTAATATTAAAAGAATAAATAAAGAACAAGAATTAAATGCAATCAAGCAAAGATTAGAGAAGAAGGAAAAGGATTTAAATCAAAAATACAATAAACTGAAGAATGGAAAAGGTTCATTGAGGGTAGATGACCATAGAATATTCTCAATCGCAAATGAACATGGATGAAATGAATATAAATGTAATTAATCTATTATACTAAATTGAAGTTTCTTATGTAGTTTGTCTCTGTTGTTCTTGTTGTCCTGATGCTGCTGTTGTCGTTGTTGATTGTGTTGGTGTTGATGGTGGTGAGGAGGATGGTGTTAGTGTTGATGATGTTTCCGCTTGAGGATTAGAAGTTGTTGCTTCCACCTGAGGATTAGAAGCTGTTGTTGCTGCTGTCTCTTGAGACTTGACTCTTTGGTAGACTTTTTCAAACTCATCTAAAGCCTTTACGGAATCACCATGATCTAACTTCGACCATTTATTGTTTTCATCTTTTACGTAATAATAGTCTTTAGCCAACCTACTTTGCCCATATCCACTACTAAACTTTAACATCAATGGTTTACGGTCAGTGTCTGACTTAACATATACATACAGTTTACCCGTTACAAAATTAGCGGGTAATCCCAACACACTAGTATCTGGAGCATATGCAATCTTTACAGGGTCGTGGAATTTGTATTTGTGTTCTTGATAAGTTGGCTCCGTTGTTCCAACCGGAGTCTTTTCTACCTTAACCTTTGCGTCTCTAAGTAAATAAATACTATCTGGATTTGAAGTTGGCGGCAACCAGGCTAAATCAAAAACTTTTGCGTTCTTACGTTGTTCTTCAGTAAATTGTTTATCATCAGATTCCTCGCCACTCGTAACTTCTCCATCTCCCCAATTTTCATTCTTATGATCATAATTATCACGTGATGCATCATCCCTATCATACGTTTCTGGGACTTTTGTGGCAGGTGCTGGTACAGTAGCAGCAGGTCCAGTATTAACCGGTGTGGTGGTAGTAGTAGTAGTAGCTGGTGTAGAAGCAGTAGGTCTGGTAGCAGCTGGTGTAGAATTTGCGCCTCCTTGAGGAGCTGGTGGAACAACCTTAGGGGCGGCTGGAGGAACTACTGTAGGTGTAACTGGAACATCAACTCTTAGGTTTGGACCAGATGTAGATGTTCTATGCTGTACTCGTGCCGTAGTAGGTGGATCCGTAGAAACAGGTGTGTCTGGAGGAACATCATGTGTAACATCCACATGAACGTTTTCAACATAATTATCCGGTTTATAAAAGACACCAAAATAAACACCTAATCCAACCCCTACCAGGACGAGAGATCCAAATCCAACTACCTTAAAATTCATTACTAACACACCAAGCTAATAATTTATAATTTTATTATATTATAATTTTGTATTAATGCGATCTATATGATTAAAACACAATGGTCGATTAAATAATTGCGTAAATTTAACAATGTGCGTTAATAACGAACAATAAATGAACTGGCAAATGCTAGGTATAGACATGCACATGGGGAGTATTGTATATACGATGTTATGTAATAAATTAAAGTTATTAGATATTTTTGACAACAAATCTACCA
Organism: Cytauxzoon felis; assembly: GCA_020283715.1. Classification (NCBI taxonomy): domain Eukaryota; phylum Apicomplexa; class Aconoidasida; order Piroplasmida; family Theileriidae; genus Cytauxzoon; species Cytauxzoon felis. The sequence goes on from JAIQCW010000146.1 coordinate 59,468, forward strand.
ATTAAATCTTTGATTTATTTACATGTGTAAGATATTTATTTAATTTAAACGATTGGATACAATATTATTAATAGTGTAAATTTGTTCCCTATATGAACATCCATGAAACGAATACCTACTGTCTATATACACTTTTAATACTTGTAATTATCTTCCCCCATTGGTTTAAGATAATATTCTGTGTAACGATGCCTATTATACTTAATTTGTAAAAGTCACCAGGAACTGATCATATGAGGCTTACACTCATTGAGTCGTGTATAATAACATGTATACCATAAACGAATAGATAAATTAACAATACTACAATATGTAGTTACAAACATGTCGAGCAATTAGAGCTACTTTTAAATTACAAACAACAAATGTGATGATGGAAGTTGACCATATACATCACATGTATACAAATACAATAAAATCAAATCACCCATAACAGTATGCGATATATAATGCTTACATTTACATATAAGGAGTAAAACCCATTGGTGCTGTATAATCCTCTACAACAGAATTGTCATTATAAATTTTTTCACTAGTCTCACGCCATGAACCATCATTCTTCTCAAAATATTTATTATAATATGATTCACCACTAGAAACCTTTAAACGTAAATATTTATATGATTGTTTTATAGAAATTATAGAAAGTTGTACAACACTATCATCATTTCTAGATTCCCATAATTTATCATTAGCATATTTAACCACATCTATTATTTCAAAATAATCTGGTGTATAATCAATACGTGACTTTATATTACTGCTACCTTGTACAAATGAATGACCAGAATATTGATATAATTTAGTAAGATCCAATACAATTGCAAACATAAATCTATATACATCATCACCATGAGCTTTGCAAGGTTCTACTTTCCATTCTCCATCCAATTTTTTAGTTAACTGAGCAGCTTTAAATAAACCTGTTCCATATTCAATATATGCAAATTTGTTGGAATCGTCCTTTTGATGTAACACTACACGATAACACTTATCCTTTGAACTATGCCATAATGATGAATCTGTATCCCTTACTAAATCAATATAATAGCCATCATTTGGTATAAAGCTAAGATATTGAACATCCCTATAAATATGTTCATATTTAGTCATATGAGTCAAGTCCGGGTTCGAAATATTTAATCTCGTCGCTATAAGTTCATTTAAACAATAAATATAGTTACAGACTAAATAAAAACAAAATAAAATCTTCATTTTAATTATGGGAAGGATAATTTTGAGAAAAAATATTCTGGTCCTGTAACACCATCATGACTCATGCAAGTTATAGTAACCATTACACTATCAATGAAATGAACTTATATATATGTATGTCACTTTGAATATATATAAAATTTTTAACAACAATATTATTTTGTATAATATGTATCGTTTTGATAAATTTTATGGAAGGTCAATATTGCAATATACCCATTCATATATGAACACTTGAATGACAATGATTAATCACCTTAATTTTACATTGTATTTTAACATCTTAAATTGTTATATTATTCCAGATTACTATAACAGTAATTTCTTCAGAGCATTTATGTTTTTCATCTCTTCCTCTCCGGACATTCCACATCAATCTAGTCGTTCATTAAGCTATGTAAAGAAATGTTCCACTAAAATTTGATTTTCTAATTACTAATTTACACTATAATCGTTTTTTCTTCATTCCGAAATTTTCATTAGGAGCTGCTTCATGGTTAATATTTATATTCACCCTTTAACATCAATTTAAGTCTTCGGTTTCATATATTTCCTTTTGAAATGTCTGAGTCGAATGATTCTTAATAAAATACCAAGTACATATCTCTGTGTTAACATGACTTAAATATGAATCTCTGTATTGCTATTTTTGTTAATAAACACGTTTTCACTACTGAGATTGCTAGTCATTATTGGAACACAATTAGTATTATCGGACGGTTTGAACTATCCACTCGGTTCAAATACCTCTTATAACACAGTAATGTCTACCCATAAATCCACACTTTTACATACACTCCAGGAGATTATCAATCTATGCAAAGGGGATGTGAAGATTGAGTGTCCTGGGACTACCGGTACTGGAAGTGGTTCTAGTTCTGGAACTACTGAATGCTGTATAAAGAAGTTGAGTGAATCCGCAAATAGTTGCCTCATAGCTCCGAATATTACTACACTTTTGAAAAGCATAGAAGTTAAAGATTGTCAATGTTGTTCCACTGACCAGACTAATCACATGAAAGATTTCGTAAATACCTCTATAAAATCTCTAAATGATTCAGGGAAGGTCTTGATAAAGGAGATAGAGAAGATTCTGTTAAATGACAATGAAAATATAATAGAAGATGTAAAATTGTTAAAGGGATATACACATCAAGTCTTGTGGTTTTTGCTCTCTTATGTTGCAGTAGAGGAATACATTCTAATTTGCACATGGCTGTGTAGACTTACAGGAAAGTTGAGCAATATGATCGAGGTTGTTAAATCAACAAGATGTGAACACTTGAGAGAGGAGGAAAAAAAGAATAATAAACCTGAGAATAAAGAGACTAAGTGTAAAGTGCTGGAGGAGGACAAAAAGAATTGTATATGTAGGATATTATGTAACATCATATGTCTACTTATAAAATCTATAAAGAGGTTACATGAACATAAGAGGGAGATTATTTTAAGGAAGAATGAACCTGCTGCTGATTGTAAATGTAGTTGTAAATGTTGTCCTAAAACTGGTGAAGCCAAAACATGCACATGTATTAAGAATGTAAAGGAGAAGGAGGAAGAATTTTTTACTGTCTCAACGAAATCTTTGGATAATATAAGATCAACGATTCTAATATTTTATGGTATGGATAAGATAATTGACAAGTATGAGAAATTATGTAACAAGGGCACTGATAATAAGTGCGCATGTGATGATAAGCCAGGAGAGTATGCAGAATGTCTATCGTTATTTTCCGTATGTTTTAATATTCTAGTGGATCTTTCTTCAATGAAGGACGGTATTCTACCCACGGCCGTCACCTGGTTATCCAATTGCATGAGGTTTCGTGGAAATCCTTATTCTCCATATACTTGTATGTTATATTCAGAGCATGGGAAACGTATGGCAAATTATGGATGTCTATCCGAGTATAATAAGAAACAGGTTGATAAGGTGGCTGAGAATTATAAGAAGATGATTGATGCGGCTAAGGGTTTGGAGGGTCTTCAGGGTGAAACTGATGTAAATAGTGTACCTAGTTGTACTAATAACACAGCATGTCCTACAACTAGTGGAGATTCAAGTACTGTTGATTGTACAACCGAAAAAAATTGTAATTGCAATAATCATAGCTGTAGTTGTACACCTTCGGCCGCGACAACATCAAACATCTTCGAGAGTTTACGCGGCGGGAGGTGTTGTAATGAGATTGTAATTCTATGGATAAAATGTACATAGACATAATAATATATTTTAATATTTACATTATCAATAATATTTTTATGTAAAAGACAATGAATGCCTTCATATGTTGATTGTAAGTTCTGGGTAGTGAACCTTCGTTGATCGATCCCGTTTGAATATTATCAGGCATACTGTCATTATCCAGTGATACTTTAATTGTTATTGTAAATATTTTATAATTATTATCTATTTTATGTATATTATTTAGAATATTAAAGGGTGATTCTCTGTAATCTTTGTATAAGGTCCTATATATAACCGCTTAAGAATCTGAATGTTTCCATTATATTCTATTGGATTTTTATATGATATTAAGGATTATTTTATTTAGAATGGTATTTTTCAGTACCATTATGATAATATGAGCTGAAATGGGTACGTTGAACACTTTTCTTTGACGTTTTGGATCATTTTATTCTTGTAGTTTATTCTAATGTTAATAGAATAACGAAACAGTGGTGGGGAGCGACACATTTCAGATTAGGTAGTAGGAATCAGCCTAGGCCGAATAAAGGATTTAATATTAATCAGTTTAAGAACGTGGGTGAAGCCATCGAATATTGTAGGTAGGTTATTGAAGAAGTGTATACTTTTCTAACAATTTTAGGTGGTGGAAGCGTCTACGTCGTGGAAATTTATCACAAGTGTTGAATTCTATAACTAAATCTAAATCATCTGATAAAATTTGTGAGTTGATATGTTATATCTCTATATATCTCAACACTTATAGTAACAGCCAAAGATATAGCTGATGTTGAGAGTGGTAATAAAGAGTTGAGTGTTGATAAATTATCGATATTGGGTCGTTATTTGGGAGTTGATTTAATAAAGAGTAAGAGGCACGGTGGAAAATATAAATTTATATAATTTGTTTATTGTATTATAAAAAATGGAGACTTCATCTGGTGAAATAAATAGTGATGTTTTATTGGATTCTATTAGGAGTGCTCCTAGAACTTCTATTCAAACTGAATCTACTGTAGATGATGTTGATCCTGAGGCTCCATCTAGGAGGATATTGACTTATATAGTTTGTATGTTATTAATTGGTTTTATATTATCTATAAATTTTATGGCTGCTTTATTACCACAGGATCCTCCTGATAATAAGGGTAATGATCTTGATGGTATGATACCTATAAATAGTGCATTTAGTACATATTACAAGGGCAGATACGAATTATGTCAGGATGCTGATAAAATTCAATTGAATGATGGTACAATTAAAGATAGGCCTAAAAAATGTTGGATGGGTGATATGGATATTACGATGTTATTTAAAGAGGTTGCTATAGATTCTTATGTTAAAGTATATTTAATATTTTCATTGGATGTACCGTATAATGGTCCTTGGTGGAAATTTTGGAGATCTATTGATGAATTTTCTACTAATAAACGTAATGGTAGATTATATTTTGGTTTATCTGGTTTAGAATATAATCGTGAGGTTGGTCATTTATTATTAAGTGGTATTACACCTAGTATATGTCCAACACGTCCTAAGGGTATATTTAAAGAATATTGGGCTAAAAATGCTATTAAACAATCAAAATGGAATGAATTTGGTAATAAAGGTCCTATATGTTCTTGTAATGCATATGTAAATTATCCTATACCTAATAGTAATCAGATTTCATTTAGAGAACAGGATGATTTTTATTTTATGGGGTTACGTAAATATGTATTTACTGATTTTGAGCATGTAGCTGATTTAGATTTTTCTATATTTAATCCATTTAATGCATTTCGTAATGATGATTTAAACAATGACTATAAATACTCTAGAGGTATCGTGGAAGGAAGTGGAGAAGTTGTGGGAAGTGGGGGGATAAATGGGGGTGGTGGAAGTACTAAAGACGTAAATAATGGGGGAAGTGGGGATGGGGGAAGTGTAAGAGATGTAAATAATGCTGTAGACCATGATTACAATTCATCTTCATCATCCACAACACCTCCAACATCCTCTCTTGAGCTTCCACCTCCATCCTCCACTCTTCCATCCTCTACCCCCCACCCTCCACCCTCACCCTCCCTACCGATAGGTGGTGAATTTTATTCAAAAGAGTGTGGATTTAGTATGAGATTTAATGGTAATGAACGTGATATGAAAGAGTTTGAAGGATTATTATTTAGATTTTCATTAATATTTATTATAAAATCATTTATAGAATGTTTATTATTATGTCATCAATTTAAATGTATAGATGAAGAAGCACAAGGACAGAGTATAAGTATAATATCATTATCAATGTTATCATATCAAGAGGTATTAGAAGTATTTTTATTATTATATCATGGATCAGTATATCAAAATGCATTAATATATTTTGGTATGATGATGTTTATAAAATTTTTTTTATTAGCTATTGTTGAACATAGTTTTATAGTATTAATATGGCGTGCTAATCATATAATACAGATTAGAGAAGGATGGATATCAACACAAAAACGTTTTATATTATTTTATAGATATTATTTTACATTTATATTATTACAATTAATTATTTGGTATTTTTATTATTATAATAATCCATTAATATTAATATTTACATATCTATTTTGGTTACCACAAATATTATTAGATGTATGGAGAGGACAATGTTGTAATTTAAATTATTTTTTTATTATTATTATATCATTATGTAAATTATATATACCTATTTATTTATTTTTAATTAATAATAATTTATTTACATTTGATGTATTCTCTATTGATTCAACTACTACTAATATACCTATTGGTTTAACTATTATACTCGTTATATTCTTACAAATCATACTCATATCATTACAAAGATTATATGGACCAAGATGCTTCTTTACTTGCTCTATACTACCACAAATATATGATTATGTCAGACCATGGTCCAAAATGATGGAAGATGATCCACAAGAATGCGTCATCTGCATGTATGATATCATACACTCCAATAGGTACGTTGAATAACAAATGAAAATATATCAATCTGACTTTGCCCTCTCCACCTGAGGTCATTCCACTCGCCGTGGTGGCTTCTTCTATTTACTTCCCCTTCCAGCTCCCGTAGATCGCTTCCAGGTTCCACTTGAGGTTATAAAACCTAATCTCAACGAGATACGTCTAAAGTTCGATATTCACGTTTGTAGAGATATCTCAATGAATATAAATTGGAATGAAGTAATAATGAGTATATTAAATACAATCATCAAATTCCTTTTCAATGAAGTATTAACATCAGAAATACATCCAATAGTTATCTCTCAATCTTCAGTAGTTTCCCCAGAAATTCAGTAATTCCTTCAAATTTCGAGGTAAAAATGAAGTAGTGAAATTAGTGAATATGACCTCAAGTGGAAGTGGAATACCTGGAAGCGATCTATGGGAGCTGGAAGGGGAAGTAAACAGAAGAGCTCCATGCAATGGAAAAGATGGACCTCAGGTGGAGAGCTGACGGCAGGACGAAGATAGTTGGATTGGACCTCTGGTGGAGTTGTATTATTATTTCATATTTACTATTTATTATAGTGATTGGTGTATAACTCCATGTGATCATTTATTTCACACTACATGTTTGAAGGAATGGTCGAGTATAAAATTGGAGTGTCCAAATTGTAGAAGAATATTACCTCCTATAACATGAATGTTTTCAATTAAATTGATAATTGTTGGGTTCATTTAAATGTTTTTTTTATATATAATTTATTAAAATATAAATCTATAAAAATTCAACAGAGTGAATGATATTGAAAAATAGTATAGTGATTCTCTATGTATGAGATTTAATTATTTATTCATCAAGACGAGTATGTCGTAACCATAATTCAGAAGCCTTCATTATCTTTAAAACTGTACCTGTACCTTCTAATATAAATGAATCACTGTTTGTATATTCTTGTGGAGTTTTAATATCCGATTGATAAGTTGCTCCAACTAGTGGAATTATTTATAGAAGAAGATGATTTTCAATATACCTCTCTTGTTATCATCCACAGATTTCATGAATGATTTATCTAATTCAAATCTAGCACGATCCTAAAATGATTTAAAATGTAAATGATGACGTCATGTGAAGTTTATATGATTGAAGAGTATGAAGTATACAATTGAGATTATAGAGTATAGATTGCAATTGATGAGTAAATGAATTCCTATCCAACACCTACTTCAATACAACTCTAAAACATCAAATGTCTAGTAACAAGGTTCCATAGAATAAATGTTGGAGATGATATAGGTATAGATTCAAAGACTCGTCATGTATCAATAATAATATAAACTCATTGAACCTTTATATACTTCAACTTACTTGTGCTTGTAAATGTAACTCATTTAAAAATTTTGAACCATCATGATCATTATAATAATCATTATTGATGTCGTTTAAGAATTTAGTAAGATTATCATTATGGAAAATTTCATTGTTATTAAACCAATCATCATTATAACTAATGATGAAAGAATTAAATTAATTTATTCAACTTACTTTATAAGATGCGATTGTTGATGTATTTGACCCAATTGAAATAGTAATAATTCAGCATCCATCTTATCATCATAAATCTCATTATAAGCCATAGAAGGTTGTATATTATTAAAATTATCCATTATTATACAATGTAAATCATATATAATAAAACATAAATATATATAATAAGAAATTAATAGAAATTTTTTTTTAAATAATAATCTGCACCAAGAGGCATATTATAAAATATTGAAATGTCATCAATTAAATCCTCTCTAATTTGTCAGCTACAACTTTAACTGTACGTTTTTCCAACTGCATCTTATTCAATGTTTTATAATCGAAATCACAATTGTGTATATTAGCTTGACGATGTGTACTGCAAAATGTAAAACCACACCTACATTTAAATCCTAATAATCCAACCATCCTTCTACATTGATAACATCTATTCCTATCCTTCTGTTTTACCTCTACATCTGCAATATCAATATTCGATTCCTGACATTGACCCGGCGAAACAGGATCCTCTATTACCGATGCCGATATATCATCATTATATTCTACACCCTCAGATGTCAATAAACCACCTGTATTAGTATTCCCATTGTAATGCGATAAATTATTATTACTCTGAGCCTTCAAATGCTCGCGATAACATATCGAACACAAATTCTCATTCGCCGGGTTACCACAAAAACCGCAATTGTTCTTGCACATTATAGGTTCAGACTATATAATTATTAATGAAATTTTAAAAATAAATGCATAAAAAAATATAAAAAATGCCAGCTCGAAAATCTATTATATAGCTAGAATAATATGTCTTGCCCTATCATGCAACGTGCTCCCTTGTAAATTCAAAGGATCGATATAGACTTGGTAATCTATAAAACTAGAACTTTCAAATCTAATTTAATTTAAAATAGGCTATATATATAATATATGTGCCCATTAAGATAAAGAAGAAATACATCCAATATGAGGTGTATAAAGTTCTATGCAATAATATAGATGCAAGCTCAATATAACAGATCTATGATTAATACATAAATCTTTAGCTATATATACTATTAATTTAACATATCCTAAAATTAGTAATAGGATCAAAGTAGAGTTGAACCTCAAATAATAATTATAGTGTGGATAAACTTACAGTTTGTTCATTGTGATCGTGCTCCATTTCGTGCGTGTAATGGCGTCAATAGTTGAATCATATAAAACTTTATTCAGTATAGCATAAAGAATATAATTAATAAATGGTAATATAAAAAATGTAGGTGTAAGCTATTAGAGACGTATAAAGGGCTAATGAAATCGAAAATTTTTTCTATTTGGCTATTAAAAGTAAAATTTTTTTCAATTAATAACAACAAATAAAAAAATTTTCCTTTCATATGATGACCAAATATTTATATAAAAATAAATTTATATTTATCAATATATTTATACATAGAATATATTAATCAAGCTTTACCCGACAGTCAGTATAGGTATGGTATATAATAGTACGGATACTATAAAATGCAGTATATGCAAGTACTTATTATTATAATAGACATATTAATTATATTATTAGCTATTAAGTTTATTTAAGTTCTTTATTAATCTTATAAATGTTGAACTCAACTTTGGATATATATTATCATTGGGTAACATTTCTGGATAGTATACAAAACCTACAATAACACTATTCCATTCTTTATACATTATATCTCTGCGATATTGATTCACACTATCTGCTCCACTTACAGACTCCAATGTAATCACCATTGTGCGACATTCTGACATGTACCTTGATGGTCCTAATATATCCATCAATTTAAACAATGTTATATATAGATCTTTAGTATTTTCTATATCATCTTCATGTAATCTTTGTTTATTATCATCAATAGTATCATGATTTACATCTACAGTAGATAGAGTATCTAATACTAGGTTCCCATGGATAGGATCTGATGTAATGTTATGTACCTGTAAGCTTACACACTTTTCATAATCTGAAATATTAACATGAATAATTTAAAAAATTTTATTTTCAAACTTACTTATCGCGTCATTCGTACCAGAAGCCATTGAATAACCTAAATTAAAAGCGGGCAATGGTACATTGCTAGCGATATTTTTATAATTGTTAGCTAGAAAATCTGTTAATTCATCTATACTACGAGAGTGTGAAATTGATGGTTTGCGCGATAATAATGCTGAATCATGGTGACTTGGTTGAGATTGTATTGATGAAGTTGTATTAGAAGACGCATGATGTAATTCTTTATCGTTATCTAAACCTCTTGATTGAGAGGCATGAGAAATCATCTTGTACTCACATCTAACAGGTGAGGATATCAATGATATAGGATGATTTACAGTTTCTTTAGCACAAAGAGATCCATCAATACCTCTAGACCCATCCGAGGTCATTACATTAGAATCCATGAGGTGGTCACTATATATTCCCTTGAAAAAATCACAAATGTAGTAATTTAATGTTAAAAGTATAGGCTCGTCAAAGTTTCTGACGAGCTCATTTTTATAAACAGCAGTGAGTAGTTTAAGATATTTTAATATATTTTTCCTACGTAACTCTAATGGTTGTATATATTGACGATATTGTTTTGTATTTAATATATCATCAGAAGCTGTAATCCCTATTTCCAATACCTTTCCTGTTGAGATGTACGCAGTTAACAGAAGTAACTTGTGACCAAAGTGTAAATAATCAAAGGTCCCACAACACATTACACGTTCAAAACATTGTATATACAAGTTTCCTTGGTGAAAAGTACCATCACTCAAACAATCGATGTCATTATACATTAGAGATGATGGAATATTCGATGGCATAGAGTTGTGTTCGGATGACATTGAGTTGTGTTCGGATGGAAGTTCAAGAGAGGTTACAGAATCTTCTTCAATATAGTTGGAATGTGTGGCTGTGCCGGAATTTTTTTCATGACATCCAATATAACGTATATAAAATGGTCTAAATATAAAAGGTGAATCATAGTAAATGTAAGTATACTTCTCTGAATCATCATCTCCATAATTTAATGGGTCAATATCATCAGAGTTATAATCCAATCTAATATCCTCATCTTTAATAACCTTAATTATGTTCCTTCCATCGAGTAAATTAGACCAATTATAAAGAGGTAATATGGTCAAGTCAATTAATTCATGATTAATAATATTAATATTCTAAATATATATAAATGAAATAATAAATTATATATACCTGTTCAAATGGTTTTAATAAAACTATAATGAGGGAGTAAAGGGATCGAATATAATCGATGACAAGGGTATAGTAGATATGTTTAAAATCTTCTACAATAAGATAGACAACAAGTGAATTATGTCCATGTAATAGAGGTTTAATAATTAATTTAGCGACATTAAATATACTCTCCTCTACTTTACATATACTACATTTATTGCAACGGTTCTTGAAACCATCTTCCAGCTTACGTAATTTTATTAATCTATTTTCAAATTTTGATATTTTAGTTAATAAATCAGTTAAAATCCGATCTATTACTACGATTTTCATTTATATTTATATACAAGATGTATTCATTTTCTTTATACGTTCATCTTAATCTCTAGTCTGCACCATCACTTAACTGCCCTAGTCACGAGTATTTATATATATATGATTTATGTTTATTATTGATTAGACAAAATGTATAAATGTTTTAAACATGTATAAAATCAAAGAGATGACAAAATAAATTAATTTTTATAATATTTTATATTGACTCGGTCGAATTTTATGAGATGATGAGTATAACATTAAAATGGATGATTTTAGTACGAATCCTATGATATGTCTTTTACAAAAGACGTATTTTACTTTATATAAATCACTTTTTAATAATGTTCCATATCCTAAGATTATATTACTACCTACATCGCATTCATTAATTAATGTACAAATAGACGAAAATTTTATAGGTATGTCCTATATACTGTACAAATGTCTATTATTCCAATAGAGAGTCATATTATTCAAGAAACTGATATGCCTGGTCATTATCTTAATCTTATTGGACAAGCTGTTGAGATTGAGGATGATTGTATAAATACTAGTTATGGATTTAAGAATCAATGTTCATGTAATATTATAAGGCATGATAGAATTATTGATGGGAATAATTTTATTAAAGGTAATTTGGAAGAGTATTGATATATATATATTTAATATTTTAATTAGTATATATTACAGATGATCATTTATTTAATGATAATAATACAGGTATAGTTTTTTTTGAGAAAAATTTTTTTATTAACTACTCTATATCATCTTTAATAGACTTAGATTATTTACCCTATGAATTGGATAATAATATACAGAATATTATAAATAGGTATAATGATTATTATTTTAATTTATATTTTAGATGGTTTAATGAAAATGAAGAATTTAAAAATATATTTAATTCAAGTTTAAATACATTTAAAAAAACATTTGTATTTGTAATTTGATTATTGTTATTATTCAATTCATTTAATTTATATAGGTCCCTGGATATGAATTAGAATCAGCAAAAATTATTTCTAATATTGTAGATAAATGTGTAAATTGAAGATTATAATTATTATAATTAATTTAGGTTAAAATATTATTAAATAATAAAAGAGATTATTACAAGGAAAAAATTTTTAATATTACTTTAAATTATACATATTTTATATTATATCCTTATATATGGGAATCTTTAAATAAATCTTATTCATCTAAAGAAGAGATTATACAAGTAACTTTGGGAAAAATTTTTTTTTATAATTCATCTTCATTATCATTATAGAATCGTATAATTAAATTAAGAAATGAAATGAATATGAATTTATCACTTGATATATTTAATAGTAAACATGAAATTAATAAATTAAATATATTACCAAGTGTTGAAGCATTAAAAATGGTATAGTTACATGTAATATAATTGAAATTATATAGATGGAAAAGAGTATAATGCCTAGAGATAAATTAAATTATTTAAATCGTGCTATAATATTAAATGATTATAATTCTAATGAAGATTCTATTTCATTAATGATTTTAACTATAATAATTGGAGGTTTGAAGAATGCTATAGGACAATGTATCTATCTTGGAATGTTTTATAACAATGATGGAAGAGTTGATGTACTATCATCCGCACTCTCTTTCCTCATGAAGTGATGATGGTAGTTCCACTCGGCGCTACACCTGAGGTCCAATCCACCTTACCTTGTCTTGCAGACAGCTACTCCACCTGAGGTCGTCTTGCAGACAGCTTCTTTAATTACCTATCTCTAAAGAGTATAGCCACTCCCAGAGATCGTGGCGGTGAAGGTTGTGATGAGGGTTGTGATGGATCATCGATCATGGGAATGATGGAAGATGGTGCTAAGGATGTGTTGGATTGGACCTCAAGTGGACTACCCGCAGCTGATCTCAGGGAAGCGGAGGGGGAGGTAATTGGAAGAGCTGACGGCAGGAATGTAACCTCAGGTGGAGTAGCTGTCTGCAAGACAAGGTAAGGTGGATGTAACCTCGAGTGGAACCTGGAAGCGATCTACGGGAGCTGGAAGGGAAATAAATAGAGAAGGCGCCACGCCGAGTGGAAAATTCCTCTATTGAAGTGGGGAAGAAGGAGTGAAGAAAATTCCTCGAAGAGGGAAGTAAAAGAGAGAAGAAGAAAAGAGAAGAGAAAATTCTTCGATTGAGTAAAGGATATGTTTGTAATTGTCATTCCATCCTCCTACGTCGTCGGATGTTCCTCCTCTAATAAGCTTCTATACTCGTTAGCTTGTTTATTGTATATATTATATATATCCTATAAATCATTGAATGGGGTAGTGAATGTCAATATAATATTCGAGTTCAAAACGAGAGTAGTATTATAAAAACATCAACAAACCTCATTAATATGTATCCTTTCATTTATTAAATCACATTGATACTGTAGATCTTTAACTAATTTCATAGACTGTAAGTATGGTAAGAAGATATCAGCTGCTAATTTAATATCATCTTGTTTATAACATTCTAAATTCTTATCATCTAATAAATCTTTAGCAATTTGTGTTAGTTTTGATACTTTAGTTGTTTTAAATTTAGAAGATAATGTAGCTGCATTGTATTCTTTACCATCACATAATTCCTATATGAATTGATGTAATATTATTAATATGTCTATAATATACTTTAGCATTTTTTAATTTATCAAGTGTTTGTGTTAATAATAATTTAAGATTCTGATCAGATTTTTGTGTATATTGGATACCAGCTAAAGAAATCTGTAACTTTTTAAGAGTAAATTTTTTACAAGTATCTATAGACATGGACCATAAAAAATTTTTATAAAATTTATTAGGAATCCCCCACACAATAAGTGTGTAGAATCAACATTAAAGACAAATGTATATATAAAATTAAAAGAATATATATCAATTTATAGGAAATTAAATGTTTATATTTATTCTTTATAAAATGGATATATTTAAATTTCATTATTTAATATATATTTTAATCTTCAATACATTTTATATTGATTCTAAAGTATATAATAATACATTATCGCCACATTATTATAATCAACTTGGATTCTTAACTCCAAATCAAAATTCTATATATTCTAAAAGACATTATATGATTACATATACTAATGCTACTGTACCTGGACAAGGACCGGTATGTTTGTAGGGATTATTTACACACTTTAATATTATCAATTAATCAGGTTGTAAATAAAAAACAATTAATTACTCAAGTAGCAAATACATTGGGAAAGACACAAAAAGAAGTAGGAGAAGTTATAGATGAATTCTTTAAAACAGTTACAAATCATTTATGTAATAATGCTGAAGTCTCAATAACAAAATTTGGTGTATTCCATAATAATAAAAGAGGTGAACGTAGAATGCGTAATCTACAAACAGGTGAAATATTTACAGCTGATCCAGTATATGTACCATCTGTAAAATTCTATGATTCATTGAAAAATGAAGTCAATACTAAACTCAAAAAAGGTATATTTATAATATTAAATCTAATTTAAAAAAATTATGTCTCTAGGTTAATTCTATTACCAAATTTTGCGTATAGAATACTCTTTAAATTCGTTGATTTCAACTTGTACTCGGATATCTTATCATTCAATCTTTCAATCTCATCTTCCAAACGTAACCTGTCCTTCTCCAACTCAACTTCTAATTCTTCCTCAGTCAATTTTATAAAACATTCACCTTTAATATTTTCATTTAAATATAATTTTTTATATTATATACAAACCTATTCTTAATAATGGCTGATCCATGCTAATCATCGCCTCATCTTGCGCGTCCTTTAATGATGTCAACTCTTGCGATAATAATTCCAACCTCTGTAAAGCCTTTAATCTCTTATCATGTAATATACTAAATTCTATAATTTTATTTTGATCTTCTTCCGTTATTTCATAATCAATTCTAGAACCCATCTTGAAATACAAAATGTCATTACCATGCATATAGACAAGGTCATGGGGAACTATACCATAAACATTATTAAATTTTCAATGTAAAAATGTTTAATACAGCATTTAGAGCTTATTCTATTGTACATACAGCATGTGTAGCGGCGTGTATAGCCTTGGTTTTAAATTATATATCGGGAAATTATATAAAAAGCTCAAAAGAATTTACTGGAGTTATTAAACATGTTAAAACACATGAATTATTATTAGATCGCTCTCAAGTTAGTTTAATAATTATTTTATAAATATATTTATACAATAGAATGATCGTGCAGTACTAGAACTATATATAAAGTATGATTTAAGGAATTGTTTTGATTGGAGTACACATGTTCTATTCCTATATGTTACTGCAGAATATGAAACAGGTAAAAATAAACGTAATGAAGTTGTAATTCATGATAAGATTATAAAAAATGTAAAAGACTCTTATGAACCTGGTAGAAATATTATTTCAAAATATTATATGATCGATGATGGTAGATCTCTACGTGATCGTGCTGTCAAGTTAAATTTATATTATGATATCGTACCATTGTTTGGGTTTATTAAAAAGTCAAAGCTTGGGGAATTTCTCTTTACGTTACCTGAAGATTATAAACACGTGTAAATTCTTGTTTTGTACTTTATAGAGAGAGAATTTTATTAATAAATTGTTCTTGATTGTATACAATTGTATTTATTTTACTCTTGTATTTTAGAAGAAGATGTAGGATATCGACTCGGTCATTGTAAATTTGTTACGCTAATAAAATTATAGAAATGTACTATACATTTATAATTTATATTCTAGACGTATATTATATGGAGATTTAGTTCCAACTCTTTCATCCTAAGCGTTTAGTATACATGTTTCTTTGAACGAGTGTTCCTAAGTGGAGTAGCTGATGTTTTATAAATGACGAATCATATTTATACTATGATAGTGTAATTCACTTTAATAAATGATATAATTTAATAATGTATATTGACAAGCTCTAATTTATAATATAATGTA
This sequence comes from Cytauxzoon felis, assembly GCA_020283715.1. Taxonomy (NCBI): domain Eukaryota; phylum Apicomplexa; class Aconoidasida; order Piroplasmida; family Theileriidae; genus Cytauxzoon; species Cytauxzoon felis. The sequence continues at coordinate 75,854 of JAIQCW010000146.1, forward strand.
CAAGTCATTTACTTGCATTGACTATACACTATAATAATATACTATAAATATATATTCATAAATTATTATTTTGTCACTACAACAAAATTTTGTGGTGATAACCCTATAATTATGGTGTTAAATAAATTATAAAAATTTATCAACTATATTATTGTAATAACGTTAGAATATAATATATAAATGGTAAATTTATGAAATTATAATTGCTGATGTTTATAGTAACCATGTTCAGGCGCATCAAGTGTTGGTAACCCAGCTTCAGCCCTAGCTTCATTAAGAGCATCTTTATCAATAGGTGGTTCTTCATTGGAATCATTTTGTGTATTTGATTCAAGATTTGGAAATAATTGAGAATAATCTAGGAAAATTAAAATTTGAATGACTTTTGATGTAAAGCAAACCCTGTGTTGGTTCAGGTGTAGTACTATTATATGATTGTTCCTATAGTTTAAAGATATTACAGCAACAATAAAACATATATATACCTCTCTTTCTTCTTCTATTTGCTTCACAGTCTTTCCATTAATGTAAATATCGGGCCTACCACTAGGGCCATCGTGGCTGTAGGAAATATATAGTACACATAAATATTGGAGACATACATGAACAAGTTAATACCCTTTGGTTTTTCCTCGCCAATATCTTCCAATCTGTGAAGTATTATTTGGTAAATATTTAATTCATTTTTAAAACTTACATTTCTTCACCGGGTATCAGTGGCAGTCTAGATTTCTATAATGAACAGGAGAATATAAATCAATGTTAAACATATAAACGTACCAGGCCTGTTGTTTTACATAACATACTACTGTCGATAGCGTTGATCCATTCATTACGTTCCAATAGACCACTAGAACATGAACGATAATCACGACGACAAATGAACGAACCTGGCACACAAAACATTAGGCAATGAATTATTGTTACGAATAGAAAAACAATTTGTATTTAATGTTTCCAATGGTTGTATAGAAGTCGATAAATCAATTTTCATATAGCTAATCTAATAAAACAAAAATCCATATAATAACTTAACACATCCTTTATAAACATACATTTCCTGTATACAAATTCAATACATTCTTGGATAAAAAGGCAGCTACTGTAATTAGAGCATCTGGATCATCTCTACTAAATTGATGATTCAATAACCCCTTGTATCCTATATCATAAGAGTATATATACACATTTAAATAATAATAGTTGAATGTATTATATAATTAATTATATATATAAATATACCTTCGCCGCAAATTGGTATTTCTTTGGTATGTAAATGTTTAGGTGACGTTGTTTTCTTGCACAGTGTTATCGATGTTTGATAAACTAGTATAAAAAGATGAATATATGCGATATACATATTTAAATATAAAATGTGTAGCAGAATAATTTATAGACGATATGTTTCAGTTGATGTTCATATCACCCTCTTGACGGTATGTGGGAAGTATTTATTAGTTTATTTAAACTCCCGGATAGATGATTTTATTGTGAAGATGTTTTATTTAGGTGCTGCAGATCTCTCTCGGGAATTTTATAGATTTATTAAATCTATAGGTGAAGCTCGATCTAAGGAAGTATTATTTTAGTAATGTCTATTTAATTTATATTCATAATATAGGAAGAGGAGAGGTTAGCATTGAAAGAAATTACTAGATTGAGATTACATTTTTTGAATAAAGATGTTGATAAGGTGATTTATATTTGTAATGACTGTTTAAATTTTGATTAATTTTAGTTACAGATGAAAGAGTATTTAGTTCGTGCTATTTATGTAGAGATGTTAGGTTTTAATGCGAATTTTTCGCATATTCATGCTATTAATATGGCTCAGGAAAGGAATCTTGTTTGTAAAACTACAGGTTATTTGGCATGTATGTTATTACTTAAGCATGACAATGAATTGATGTTATTATTGATAAATACGATCCAGAAGGTATTTTATTTATATATTAGTTATATTTAAATTGTATTATATATAGGATTTAACTAGTCCAAATCATTTGGAAAGAGGTTGTGCTTTGACTTGTATTTGTAATTTATTAACTGATGAAATGTTACCTATTATATTACCATTTGTTATTCAATGTTTAGATGATATCCATGAGCTTGTACGAAAGAAAGCGATTATGGCTGTTCATAAGATTTATAAATTCAAACCTTCTGTTATGGAAGGTGTATCACGTATTATACAGTATATAATATATAATATATTATATATAATTATATTATAGGAAGGGTATTTGTGATATGAATCCATCAGTTATGGGTGCTACATTAATATTATTAGATGAAGTATTATGTATAGATAATAGAATTAAATATTCGAAATTAATACCATCATTAGTATCTATATTAGATCAAATATGTGATTATAAATTATCATCTGATTATAATTATCATGGCATACCTGCTCCATGGATACAAGTATGTTTATTCAATTTGGAAAAAAATAATATACATCTCAATTAGATATCTATTATATCATTATTGGGTAAATTATGTAATAATGATAAGACTTTATCAAATTTAATATATGAATGTTTACATAAAGTTATACAATCTATTGAACATATACAAACTACTGGTAATACTTTAATATCGCATGCTATAATATTTGAATGTGTTAAGACTATAGCTATTATATATCCTAATGATGGATTAACTACTTTAATTTCATTATATATATCTAGGTATAGTTAATAATTTATTTATTAGTATATTATTTAGACAAATAACATCTAATAATAATAATTTAAAATATATTGGAATCTCTGGATTAGGATTAATTATATCTTTAAATATAAATTATGCTATAGAAAATCAAATGATTGTAGTATCATGTCTAGAAGATACAGATGACACTATAAGGAAACGTACATTAGATTTATTATATCGTATGACAAATTCTAAAAATGCATCTGTTATTATAAATTGTTTTATTACACAATTAAAGTATGTTTTAAATTAATTAATTATATATATATATATAATCTATAGAACATGTAATGATACACATGAAAATTTAAATCTAATTAAAAAAGCTATCGAATTATCAGAAAAATATGCACCCGATGCAATTTGGTATATGGATACTATTATAGAATTAATGAATGTTGCTTACCACCTCATCAATGATGATGTCTTATATAATCTAATTAATGTATTAAAAGAACAAGCTACACAAGAATCTTTCAAGTATGACAACAATTTTTTCCACACATCAAGAAAATTCATCCTTACAGATCACATCTACTCGAAAAAATCAAAAATTTATACCAAATTGATGAATTACCCGATATCATCATCAAATTAATCGCATGGACCGTTGGAGAATTCGGTAAAGATGATGATGACAATAATTATTATTACCTCAATGTACTCACAACACTACTGAAAAAGTATGTTCAAATCGATGAATTGATGGATTCTGTCCACCGAGGCTACTTCCACCTTCTCTTCCACTGCCGTGGAGGCCTTCTCTATTTACTTCCCCTTCCAGCTCCCGTAGATCGCTTCCAGGTATTCCACTTGAGGTCTAATTTCAGAAGTTCATTTTTACATCCAAAATTTTAAGGAAAATCTGAATTTCTGGGGAAACTACTGAAGATTGAGAGATAACTATTCAATGTATTATACTTGTCAATACTTCATTCAAGAGGTATTTGATGATTGTATTGAATTTATCATCCTCACTTCATTCCAATTTATATTCATTGAGTTATCCTTTCAAACATGAATTCCGTCGCTTTAGTCGTATCTCGTGGAAATAAGATTTACAACCTCAAGTGGAACCCGAGAACGATCTACGGGAGTTTGAGGGGGAGGTAAATAGAAGAGATGTCTGCAAGACCAACGGTGGTGGTAACCTCAGGTTGAGAGCTGTCTGCAGGACGAAAAGAGTTGGATATGAGCTCAGAAGTACTACTTCCATTTCATTTCTTGATATTTATCATTGATAATTTTAGGTGTATTGCTGGTAATAATACTACTATTACATGGTTATTAGATGGTATTCGTACTGTTATTATATCAAATGGTTATAATAATGTTGATGATTTGGATGAAATTTTAGTAATGTTAGAGTCATCAGGTAAAAGTAATGTATTACAGAGATGTAAAGAGTTACGTGTATTAATTAAATATAAGCCTAATTTATCGAGGTATGATTGATGATTTATATTAATCTTCAGATATATTTTAGTATTAATGATGATTATGATTTTGAATTGACATTTCTATCTGTAAGTTATATAATTGTATAGTATAAGATTAAATTTATTTAGGATTATGTTAAAGAGGCTATAGAATCGGGTTGTAAATTATATAATAGGCCAAAAGTTGTAATTAAGGAAGATGTTGTACCAGAAATTGATATACCTCAGTTGAAATATGAACCTTATGTTATGGAATCATCAATGTGTGAGTATAATGAGTATCCAAAGAATACTTTGGATTCTACACAGCGTATTATATGTGATAATATACCTAGGGCTTGGGGTCCATCAGGTTATCTTATTGATGAATCATCAGATACTGAGGGTGAGACGTATAATGTTGAAAAAGAATCTTCATTACATGATGAAGAAGAATCTGAAGACATTACATCTCATAAATCTAATCGTTCATTGGATGAAGAAGATATATTAGCGTTAGAGCGTGAGCGTAGACGTGAGGAAATGGCCAAGGCATTATTTAGTGGTTTAACACAACATAATAATTAATTTATAATTTAATTTAAATATTATATATATAAAAAAAATGTTGTTAGATACTGTAGATTTTTGGAAGAAAGAAAAGTGTTCTGTCTTTTTTAATCGCAGTGGTTATAATAATGAATCTGAATTGCGTGGATTATTATCGGATGTATTAGAATTATATAAACTGTGTGAAGAGGATGATTTAGTAGATGTTATGAAGATGTTAAAATTAGAAAAATTTGAAGTATCTGATGAATGTAAAAGGATTTTTAGATTAGATGCTGAGAGGACATTTAAAGATGAGGATAATAGAAGGGTATTATATGATACATTATCATTAGTATATGAAAAAATAGGTGATTATCATCAAGGTGAAGGTTTTGTTATAGCATTATTATCTATATATTTAAAGCCTAAAGATGTAGCAACAGTAATATCAAAGTTACATTATAAATGTTTAAATGGTTATTTTTCATGTAAACCAAAGAATTATGTAAGAGATTCAAAGGTATTAATGAAATTATTAAAAGATATTAATCCTAAATTATATGATCATTTAGATAATCTAATAGTACCTGAAGCATTTGTATCTAAATGGTTCATAGGCCTTAATATACACGTATTGGCCTTTGAATATGTTATTAAATTCATTACTAATTTATATAAAGTTGGTCAAATATATTTATTTAAATATGGATTAGCTTTTATATTATATCATTCTGATAAATTATCAAGTTGTAATGATGTTAGTTTTATATTACAGCTTCTAAGGCTTGATGAAGCTGTTATACCTTTAGAGGATGATAAAAGGGTAGAAATTTACAAGGGGATCTTTGATAAGGTGGATGATTTAAAAATTACAATGGATGAGGTTGAAAAATATCGTAAGATTGTAACTGAAGATATGACTAAAGAGGAAGAAAGACGTAAAGCAATTGAAGCAATGGTAAGAGGAAATGAAGTTTAAAATAACAAATTACTTTTAGCTTGAAGAAGATGATGATGAAATTGTATTCTCAGATGAAGAAGAGGGATGAATGTGGAGGATGGATGTGTCTTTGGAGGAAGGAATTGTATTTCAGATGGACTGTATCTTCGGATGAAGGAATTGTATTATCAGGTAGAGGGATTATATCTTCTAATGTATCTTTAGATGATGAGTGAAAGTGTATGCATCTTCAGATGGAGGTACTGGGTTCGATACCTAGAGATGCTTCTTTCATGACAAATTAAAGGTGTAAGAATCACAACGAAAAAATTTTTAATCTGATTAAATAAATTAATAATATATAATATTCTTGTATGAGATTAGTAATTATCGTCTATTCCTTTTCTTCAACTCTGACCCTAGCTCTTCTATTGATGACCTTAACACCCAACTTGTCAGCACGATCAATGATTGTTCTCCTCTTTCTAGAAGAAACATTATGGGCAATTTGAGCTACATGTGTAGTATTATGCATTAAAAGTACATCTACTTCATTAGGAGTAGAAACGACAACCTTATAACAACCATTAGGTAATCTATGTCTCGTCTTTTTTGCAGTACCATAACCAATCTTAGGAGTTAATACAGTACCTTTAAAACGACGTCTAACTCTACAATCAATACCTTTAGGCTTCCTCCAACTTTCCTATAGTATTTATAATGATTTAAAAAATATTACTTCAGTAAAACTAACTTTTACACGTTTAAATCTATCAGATTGGAATCTTCTAAATTTCTTTACCCTCTTATGCAATAAATTTCCTATTTTCCTTATTGCCATTTTGTATAAATTAATTATTATATTAATTGATCTGACCCTTGGATTATAGGTGACCCTCCCCATATAATAAATTACAAGTCATGAACCTGGAAACATAATTGGCCATATACTAAGATACACATTTTGAATATTAATACATGAACGTTTAAAAGACTTTAAATTTAATAGTTCATTTAAAGTGTATATGGAAATGAATACCTAAAGCCAGAATAATAAAAGGAGCAGTGGATCCACCAGATTTCTAACGAGCTTTGGACCAGAATATAAATCAAGACTTGTAAATAATTTAAATATTTAAGTAATAAATATATATAAAAGTATAAATTTAAAATATGATCAAATTTATTGTTCTGGATCGTCTGTGAATGATGTATCCAGACCAACCTCCTCATAATCTTTTTCAAGTGCAGCTAGATCTTCTCTAGCCTCACTAAATTCACCTTCTTCCATACCTTCACCAACATACCAATGTACAAATGCTCTTTTGGCGTACATTAAATCAAATTTATGATCCATTCTACTAAATACCTCAGCTATAGCTGTAGAATTACTAATCATACATACAGCCCTCATAACTTTAGCAAGATCACCACCTGGAACTACAGTAGGTGGTTGATAATTAATACCAACTTTAAATCCAGTTGGACACCAATCAACAAATTGTATAGTCCTTTTTGTTTTTATAGTAGCTACAGCAGCATTAACATCCTTAGGTACAACATCACCCCTATATAAAATACAACTCGCCATATATTTACCATGTCTTGGATCGCACTTTGCCATCATATTTGCCGGCTCAAATGCCGAATTTGTAATCTCAGCCACAGATAATTGCTCATGATAAGCCTTCTCAGCACTTATAACTGGAGCATACGATGATAACATAAAATGAATACGTGGATATGGTACCAAATTCGTCTGAAATTCTGTCACATCCACATTCAATGCACCATCAAATCTCAATGATGCAGTCAATGATGATATCACCTATAAAAATTTATATGAAAATTGAACAAATATAAGCGATTGTTACACTTCCACCTGAGGTTACAACCTTGCCTTCTACCTTCTCTTCCACTCGCCGTGGTGGCCTCTTCTAATTACCTATCTCTAAAGAGTATAGCCACTCCCGGAGATCGTGGCGGTAGAGAAGGTAGTGATTATGTAACCTCGAGTGGAACCCGTAGCTGATCTCAGGGAAGCGGAGGGGGGGATAATTGGAAGAGGCTCCACGCCGAGTGGAAGAGAAGGTGTACTATACGGGACCTAGAGTGGAACCTGGAAGCGATTTACGGGAGCTGGAAGGGGAAGTAAATAGAGGAGGCCACCACGGCGAGTGGAAGAAGAGTTGGATTGGACCTAAGGTGGAGAAGAGAGGTGGAATGTACATACTTGTGCAATGAGTCGATTGAGATTGGTGTATGTGGGTCGTTCGATATCTAGATTTCGTTTGCATATATCGTATATGGCTTCATTATCGAGCATAACGGCTACATCGGTATGTTCGAGTAGTGAGTGTGTAGAGAGTACGGAGTTATAGGGTTCGACAACGGCTGTTGATACTCGTGGTGATGGCCAGCAGCAGAAATTTAATTTAGATTTCTTTCCATAATCGACGGATAGTCGTTCTAACATTAGGCATCCTAATCCGGATCCTGTACCACCACCAACTGCGTTAAACATTAAGAATCCTTGTAATCCTGTACAATTATCTGCTAATTTTCTAATTCTATCTAATACAGGTTCGATTATATCTTTACCAACAGTATAATGTCCACGTGCAAAATTATTTGCTGCATCTTCTTTACCGGTAATAAGTTGTTCAGGATGGAATAGATGACGATATGTACCGGTTCTAACTTCATCTACAACAGATGGTTCTAGATCAACAAATACACAACGTGGGACCTAATATTGATTAATATAAGAATAATATAATTCAACTTACATGTTTACCAGCACAAGTCTCGGAGAAAAATGTATTGAATGCATCATCAGTTTGAAATGATTTATCTTTTGGCATATGTCCATCAGGTTGTATACCATGTTCTAGACAAAACAATTCCCTATATATTTATATATATATTAATAGTAATTAAAAAGACATACCAACAAGCATTACCAACTTGTATACCAGCTTGTCCAACATGAATACTTATAACTTCTCTCATTATATAAAATTTCTATAGATAATATATGATACAATACATGGATAGTTGAATAGTAGCCTTCAACTATAATAGATACATTAATGTAATAAAATCGTCACACACCCTTAAATATATATGGTGTGATGGGGAAATTTAGTAATTATTTCCATGTAAATATTACATTTAATATAATAATATCAACTATAAATTATCATTAAATTAAGTAGTATAGTTATAAATGTGGTTTGTATATGTATATATTAACTATATTATAACGACATCACTATACTTTCTATAGTTTATTATTGACTTCTCTACACATTTCCTATTTAAATTATTAATTTATATCTCTTGACATAATACTTTTAACATTGCAAATTGATACGGTTGATAAATAACGTCTTCATCAAGTCTTGTGTTTTACACCATCAGCCATTAAACACCGTCAAATGGGACCAGCTATGAACTATGACATTATTTATACTATAGAGTCTATTGTTAATATCATATTCTATAAAAATTAATACTCTAAATAAATAAACAAAAGATTCGACAACGGCAGGATTCGAACCTGCGCAGGCAGAACCTAATGACTTAGCAGGCCATCCCCTTAACCACTCGGGCACGTTGTCTCAAAACAGCTTTACAATCTTAGTATTATAATATAATGAAATAATATAAAGACAAGAAGAAATATAAAACCAATTATAGAAGGTTGAAATGAAACATGTTCCATAAATTCTAGAGATTGTTGGGTTGCCATTATTTATACTTTGTCAACCTAAGTTTAAGACTCTGTATTATACACATCCACCTGAGGTCCAATCCACCTCATCTTCCACTTGATGTTACAAACACCGTTGGTCTTGCAGACAGCTCTTCCATTTACTTCCCCCTCCGCTTCCCTGAGATCAGCTGCGGGTTCCAATTGAGGTCCAGTACTACCCTTCATTCCACTCGAGGTTACATCCAACACATCCTTAGAACCACCTTAACATCCGCCACGATCTCCGGGAGTGGCTCTACTCTTTAGAGATAGGTAATTAAAAGAGCTGACGGCAGGACTAACCTCAGGTGGAGAGCTGCCTGCAGGACGAAGAGAGATAGTGGTTAGACTTCAGGTTAGGTAATCTTCTGACCATTATTGTTACTTCGCATATAATCATCTACATAATGTATATATGTTATTATCTAAGATGTATGGTATTGATTTATAATACATTAAAATTCTAGGTGTTTATTTGGGTGGCCGGCGTCATGTGGTAGGTGTTCTAGTACATGGTTAAGCCTAAACTGTTCTTCACTGCTCCAATAATTGGCCTATATAAAAATAAAATATATTGTAAATTATAAAGTATCATATAAAACCACATGATATACTTCAACTTACATTAAAAAGATATGCGACTGGCAAAGCTGTGACTGCGATGCAGAATAGATTAGAATAATAGAACAAGGCACGATCATGTTCAGCCATATTAGCCTATAGGGAATTTTTGTGTATTAATATAAAGGGTAAATATACTCTTCGTGATAAACGATTTACCGTAAACTTCGGTAAAGGTATAAAACCCCGTAAACATCTAGAAAGTCTCATATTTATTATTTAAATTAATATATAAAATTTTTTAATGAATTTTACATGATTTAATCAATAATAAATATAAAGTGATTTATTCTTTATGTAATTTATGTGTGGCTGTCTATATCTATACGTTTATATTCAAATTTTCTAATGTATATTTAAGTTATGAGAAAATTATCGCAATTATATTCCATATGTTATTTATCTCTACATGTAACAGATTTTTATAAACCACCTTCTACTCATGGCAAATACACATTACTAGGAGATTCCACCGACCATTACAACCTCGATACACCATTTGATGAAGGGAAGGATGATACCTCGAACATTGAGGGAAGGAATCCTAATACTTTTTCTATCGCTGAAGGGAAGTATGATATTAACTCGTCAAATGGAGAAGTGAAGGATGTTACTCCATCAATTGAAGAGCAGGTAATTTTGGAGTTCATCTTCTTCTACTATGCCTCAATTCAGCTTCGTCAACTGGAGGAAGAAAAGGCGGTTTATAATCAATTACGAAGGATGGTACGTCAAAGTCAGGATTTCGAGACACCAACTACAACTGTATCAACACAAGCAATGTATCCTCCAGGTAATTTAACATTGATGACTTCATTATTAAACTTTTCTATAATTGCTTCATGTTATAATGTACAGCTGATAAATCCGAGTTAGAACGTATGGATAAATCTGAGGAAGATGGTGTTCCATTATCATTTACACCGTATGATGATTATAAACCTGTAAATCCTCCAGTTAAATCTAATTCCACTACGGATTTTCTACCAAGTATAACACAAATGCCAGAATGTAAAGATGTTGAAGGTGTTACAACAAGTTTTTCAATTAAAGATTATAGTAAACCAAAACAAGCACCATTTATAGATTATGATGACATACGTTTGACAGAGGTAAATGCATTCCGTAAGAAGAAAGGATTGGAACCTTTAACAATAAAATTAAAAGAGGGTGAATCATTAATGGATAATGAGGAATTTTCTAGAGAGTATAGAGAATTACAGCTTGAAAATTATAAAGATATACGCTTATTATTCAAGAATAGGCGTCAAAAAATTCAAGAGCTGAAAAATTCATATTATTATTCATTACCAAGAGATGATAAAAATTATGCAATTATGACTGAAAATGATATAAAAAAGTATTTTAATTATTTAAATATATAGAATATAAACTTTAGATTATCATTTGAAGAGGTCCGTGAGGAACTACGTAGACGTGGATATCGTACAGGTGGTTATGATGAAACAGTACGCGATAGGTATATTTAATTCATATAATATTAAATATATATATAAATTAATATTAAAAAAAGTTTATTATAATATTCAATAGATTATCACAAGCTTTAAAAGATAATGATGAATGGCGTTATAAAAATATAGTGTCACAAGAATTAACCTCAGATAATCCAAACCTATCAGAATTTGCACGTAATAAAATACGTGATATAGAAGATAAGGTAATATAAATGTATCTATTCAATTGCTTTATAGAATAATTTTATTACTATAGATTAAATATTTAGATGAAACACCAATAGCCGATGGTGATTATGAAGATATGATTAATCGTATTAGAATGAGATATGAAATACTCGAATTTAAAAATGATCCAGTATCATTTTATTTATATACAACAATTATAACCCCATACAGGTCTCATATTTAGAACTCGATAAAGAAGAATATACACATGACCTTACACCAAGTGAAATTGAAGAAATTAGAAAAGCACCCGTTGTATACGATACAGAATTTATTAAAGATATGCAAAGACCCGGTATTATCATACAATTTATTATTATCATCATCACATAGAAACAAGATTACCAGATATACTACAACCCACATTTAAAACACAAGAAGAGGATAGACCAATACCAACAATATACCCATACCAAGTTTGTTTACCAATTAAACCACCAGAATGAATAAAGTAGTGTTCTAGTTGAGGTCTTTCCACTAGGCGTGGGGCCCTCCCCATTTGCCTCATCCTCTGCCTACCATTTAGTCGGCTACGGGTTCCACTCGAGGTCCAATCACTAACTTCCTGTTCTTCCGGGTTGACATCTTTTGTTCTTATGGTTGATATTTGTAATGCTTATTTATGTTATGTGGCAATGGGGTATTTTATCCCCAGAAACCCCCATAATACCCCATTGCCACGATCTCCGGGAGTGGCTATACTCTTTAGAGATAGATAATTGGAGGAGCCACCACGGCGAGTGGAAGGAGAGTTGGATTGAATATTATAAATTATTTCTTTAAATAATGGGAGATGGATAATTTGGGGTAAAGAAAAAATGGAACCAAGGATGTTAAAATGACTGAACCTAAGGAATGGTTAGGTAAGGCTTCTATGTTTATGTCCGGATTTGTAATGTTGACTCCACATCGTATCGCATTATCGTGTGCCCCTCATGTTGCCAAGAGATTTCACCTTCCTCCTGCTACGGTCGGTCTATTCATTTATAAAATGCATAACCCTATGGAATTGGCGAGTTTATCTTCCACCTTCTTATCCAATGTCGTATCCTGGATTAATGACTCCACCATTAAAACTGATTATTTAAAGAGATATTGTTCCATAATTTTCATGTGGTTAATGACACTCTGTTCTGTAATGACTTATTTCCTATTTATAACTGGAGATGATTTTGGTTATCTTCAATATTTCTATTGGAATATGATCTTCTTTACATTTATAAATGGATTTGCTTCTTCCTTTGGTTTTACTGTCAACTTTAACACGTCAATGTATGGCGCTGGATTACCCGCATCTGGAGGTGTTACTTTTTTATTACACAACGGTTACAAATGGTTATATAAAAAATATCATTGGGCTGAATACGATTATAATTTAATGATCCTTCAATTGTCTACCACCATAGGATTCCTTCTATTCACCTCCATCCTATGGACCGTCGATCAATGTTGGAATATATTGAAGCCGAAATATGCGGGATGGGCGATACAAGGAATACTTGGAGCTGTCAATAACACAAATATAACGAATGATAACCTTGGAAAAAAAGAATATAAATACGGTACAGATGATGCAACTGAAAGTGGTGGTAATTATAGTGCTCCTGGTACCGCTATAACATTTAATGCTGATAAGGATCTTGGTAATAGATGGAATGCAGTTGCCACGTATCTAACTAAGGATGTTGGAGGTAAATTTAAGGATGCTTGGGATAGTGGTTGGAACAATGATGCTATTGTTTACATTCCTCTAATAATATCTAGTGTAATGGCTGGATCCGCATTCCTCGATATATTTATCTCGATGTTTATAATTAGAATAAGTGATGACATACAGATATTTGTATATCTTTCTCTGATATTTTCATTAATGGCTATCATTTCCATAATCTGCGGTGTATTGGTCGGAAATTATCAGGATAAAGTTAAGCTTAAGGCTGTAAATATTAGAAATACCAATTTCGAATATACTGGATATGAAAAATATCACAAGGGGAATAGTTATACTACTCTTGATGCTGGTCAAACTGCTAGTACTGTAGATACTACTACGCTTGGAACTGATAAAGTTTACTTTAAAATGGAAACGAATAACAATAATCCTCCCAAGGTAAAAGTTAAAGACGAAGATACCACTATTGTTGGTCAAATTAAAGAACTAGCTAAGGCTAATATTATTGCAGTTATTGGAATTTGTTCAATTATTGTTATATTTGCTTGTGTTTTGTTGTTTTCGGTAATAATTTTTTATGGGGATAAAAAATCTCTCGCTGCCCCACTTTTCCTCTTCACTTTTATAGCATCTACATCTGCCCTTACCTTTGGAGGAATTGCGATATCGAGCGCGATAGCCGGGATATATATGTTCAATCAACTAGGTGGTCAACAAGGTACACCTAATCCAACTCTTGATAAAGCCAAGTATAGTAGTTGGGTACTCCTTCCATCTTTTGGAGTTATTGCAATATTGGGCATTATATTATCTTTAACTGATTCATATGTTGTATGGCCAATTACTGGCTTCCTCTCATTTGGATTTCTTGCTGCAATAGTTTCTGCAGTCACAGCAGATCAAGGCATACAGAAATTATTTAAGGGTGGAGGTGCGGGTAATGGAGCAGATTGGTCTCCTATTGCTATGTTGGGATTCTCCATGGGTTTCGTTTATGCTTTTTATCCATCGATTAGTCCATATCAATTGGTTGATGATGAGGAACTCGGTAATGATATTGAATTGTGGACTTTATTAATCTCCTCCATTCCAACTTTTGTCATCGCACTATTGGATATTGAATGGAAGAATGGTATGACTGTAATAGGACCAACTGGTAAATGGTATAAGGATGACAATGCATTCCCGAAGAGAACTGATAAACATACGTTGTGGCATCTTACGCATGTAGCTTTCATTCCTTACTTTTTTTGTATTTTCCTCTTCTTTTCTATAATGCATTTCCCGGAGGGTAGGATCGGTAAATTTTTTAAAGGTCATCCTATCAGGACTGCATTACTCTCCGTTACTTTCAATACCGTAGAGGAAACTTTAGAAGCTGTTGGTTTTGCTGGAGGTGGGCAGCAAACTGGTTTTACCGGTCCAATTGTACAATTTAATGTCTTATTTATGTTTGTAATATTAAATGTCTCCATGTTTACCGGCTATTTAAAACAAACTTTATTAAAGTTGTCAATCTTATAAAATTCGAATGTTGGGCATCTGGGGATAATTAACACCATAATTAACATAATTACCACATAATTTCAAACAATTGCACTACAATTTTAAAACAACCCCAGAATTGAATGTGGGGTTCCACTCGAGGTCCAATCCTACTCTTCTTCCACTCGCCGTGGAGCCCTCTTCCAATTACCTATCTCTAAAGAGTAAAGCCACTCCCGGAGATCGTGGTGAAGGTAGTGATGGATCATCCATCATGGGAATGATGGAAGATGGTGCTAAGGATGTGTTGGATGTAACCTCAAGTGGAATACCCGTAGCTGATCTCAGGGAAGCGGAGGGTAAGGTAAATAAGAGAGCCTCCACGGCGAGTGGGAAGACCTCATGTGGAGAAGCTGACGGCAGGACTAACCCCAGTTGCAGTGGGAAAGATGTTTATAGACATCAATTATATATCATCTGGAGAACTATGTTCACATATCATTTATATATAGGAGGAAGAAGTTGAGGATTTGAAGAGGAGTTATTTGGATATAGAGGGTGGTTTACATGAGCAGACATTACCGGTATGTATATATGAGATGATAATAATACATTAATCTATATAGGAAATATCGGATCGTTATAGTATATCTATAGATTTTTTAGGTGATGCATGTTGTCGTTTAGGTGCTAGAGCACCTATTGATTTATCATTACCATTGAATGGTATTATATCATATAGTGGTATTTGGGATTTATTACAATTTTTATGTATAGCTGATACATTAGAGGTATTATCTTATTATTCACCAATAAATATAGAAGAGATGTCAAAGATATCTAATGTATCTATTGAAAAGATTAAAAAATATTGTGAAATATTAAAAATTAAATTACCATTTGGAACTAAAACAAAATTAAATTTATATTGTTCATCTATAATAGAACAATTAATTACAAATAAATATAAAAGAAATTAATCAAGTTCTTGTTCATTTGTTATGTCGGGTACATTCGGTACACCCGGTATATTTGATTCATTACGTTTACCAATACCACTAACTATAATATCAATTCTTAATAACATACATGCCTATAGATGATAATTAATGAGGTATATATCAATGAGACATGTAGGATAATCATCAATATATTAATTATACTTACAGCTTCTATAGCACTCTTGAAAACTTGTGCCTTTACAGCATATGTATCCCATATTTGTTTACTTGTAACATCACAAATCTCACCAGTTTCACCATCAATACCCATATTTACATTACCATTTGCATGTAATGATAAGAGATCAACTACCGTTTTAACTGAAGGTGAAGATGAATGGGGTAAATTTTTTTTAAGCATACCTGGATTCGCACCACAATTCTGAGCTAATGTTTTTGGTATCAATTCAAATGCTCTAGCAGCAGTACGATATGACCAACGCATTAAACCCGATTTTTCTAAATTTAATTTAATAATTTATAAATTTATCATACCCGACTGTTTTTTTGATAATACTGTAGATACTTCCAACTCGGATGCTCCACCACCCGGTAATAACTTGCCATCCAATAAAATATTCCTGCATACATTCATTACATCATGCAAGTTCCTATATATTATGTTGATGATAGAAGGAGGAGGAAGTCAGTATGACTATTGGAATTGAGGATGGAGATTAAGTCATGACTATTGGAATTGAGGATGAGGTCAGTCATGACGATTGTCATTGAATATCGAGGTCCATCAATCATCTTCAGGAAGATCGAGGTCATTCATGACTATTTTCATTGAATACAGAGGTCCTCAATCAATCTTCAGGAAGATAGAACTTCCTTCATCCTCACTGCGTTCGGAACTTCGTTCGGAATACCTTCCTCCCTCAACAAACCTTTCAACTTCATTGAGTACATCTTTGGAAGAGCCACGTAAAACAATAGAGCATGATTTAGGATCTTTACATTGAATAAAGTAAGAAAAATATTCATCACCTATAAATAATTTAAAGGGCGAGATAAAATTTTAAATATACCAATTTTTCGAACCTCAAAAAGACCACATTTAGTTCCAATATCATTTACAGTAGCTTCTTCTGTACGATTTACTATAGTAGCTCCAGTAACCTTAGCAAGTCTATTAGCATCTGTTTTACGAACACGCCTTAAACAACTAATTCCACCCTTGCTAAGATAATGTTGAGCCAAATCAGATACACCTGAAGGTGTAAAATTATTTTCCATAGGTAATGCAATTAAACATACCCTTTTCGGTGACAACTACATTACAACCAGTGGCAATAATATTTTGACACATATTAAATACTTCCATTTCTTCTTGTTCTAATAATTTAGCCCATCCAGTTTCATCTGTTATATCAACAATAGTTTGTGATTCACCTTTTTTATACTCAAGAGTACAATCTAAAATTAAAACACGTGGATTCTCAACCCTTCTAGGCATCTTTGCGTGTGTTACATCCTTATTAATTAAAATACCATCCAATACTACAGAATCCTCCAACAATCCACCAGGAACTTTTTCAACCTTTGCATATCTCTTTATATCAATTACATTGCGACCATCAGGTGCTGTAGTTTTAACACATAATACAGCCTTCAAAGCTAAATCACTAATTAATGTTCCCCAACGGGACGAAAATTTAGTTCCCAGGCCTATAAAATGTTATTTTAAAGTGCATGTAGAAAAAGCATTTATTAAGGACAGCAAGACAATTGTTATAGAAGTTTTAATAATACTTACAGGAATTCAAGACTTTTTTTAGATTATCATGATCATTTACATCGACTTTTAATGCAATATCATCTAATACTTTAAGAGAATCTTCAAGAGCTTCCATATAACCCGCTACAATAGTAGTAGGATGTATGTCTCGTAATAGTAGAGGCTCAGCATTCGCCAATAATTGTCCACAGAGTATAACACAACTAGTAGTACCATCACCAACTTCCTCATCTTGTGATCTACTGAGTTCTATTAGTGATTTAGCAGCAGGGTTGGCAACATCAATCTATATATTATACACATTTTTATAAAATTTTATAAAATACCTCACGTAATATAGAGTTACCATCATTAGTAATTACTATACCTCCCATTGGATCCAAAAGCATCTTTAACATTGACCTTGGGCCAAGTGTTGTCCTAACAATTTCACCGAGTGCCTTGGAAGCCTGTATAGTAGCGAGTTGAGCCTTCCTATCACTCTCTTTTTTAAGTGATGGTTTAAAAACTAAAACTGTAGGCTGTTGCTGGGCCATCTTGTATAAAATTTAGTCTAAAATTATCAAACGGTAATCGACAAGTGGGGACGTGGCGTACTTGAAAAATCAGTGCTCTGTGTTTTATGATGACAATGGATATTTTTATTTAATGTTAATTAGTATTTTAACTACATTTAATGTGTTTAACAGTTATTTCTTATCGCATTTGTTGTTGCTGAAAGTGATTTATACACTTGTCTTTCAGTTTGTCTTGTATGAATGTTATAATTGTTACCTCTAAATATGACCTTACAGGATGAATTTAGGTGGTATTAAAGTACCTTTTTACACTTCAAAGAAGAAGAATGATAATGTTACTGTGCATTACTTTGCTGAAGATAAGCGGTCTTCATGGAACGATGCTAAGATTGAGGAAATAGACGAGTTATCATTGCACAATCAGGTGCAAGATTCAATTAAAGTTGTTGAGAGTCCTAAAGAGCCTATAAAGAAGAGGAGGAAATTGAAGCAGCGTCAATGTTCTGATGGTATGTTATTTTAGTATGTTTGTTTATATTTCTAGATTCTCAATCTGATATCGAGTCTGTATCTCGTGAATCTCAGGAGGAGTTACGTAATCGTAAAATATTAGTATCTAGTTTAGAGGCTTTGGTATCTTGTTTTATGACATCTATGGTTGGTTTAATTTGTAGTTTATATTATATATACATTGTATAGGAGGTGATGTCTGCTGTTGAGAATGGTTTATCTGGTGGTGATTCGACGATGATGGAGAAAATTTCAAAATTGGTGACTAATGGTATATCTAGATTTACTAAATCATATGGTAATATGGATACATTTTCTGGTGTTCCGATGTTTTCTAAGCTTAAAATGTATCAGAAATGTGGTGTTCATTGGTTAGCTTTGATTGATTCAATTGAACATGCTAGTGGTATTTTAGCTGATGAAATGGGTTTAGTAAGTTGTTGTTGTTAATGTATATATATGATGATAATATAGGGTAAAACAGCACAAGCTAGTGTATTTTTAAGTTGGTTATATATGGATGAGAATGATTTAGGTTCATCATTAGTTTTAGTTCCAACATCTATATTAGATTCATGGGTTAATGAATTAGAGAGATGGGCACCTAATTTAAAGGGTAAAATTATTAAATATCATGGTACTCAACATAATAGATATAAGATTGCAAAGAAAATTTTTGATATTGTAGATGATCAAGGCTATGTAATATTAGTATCTACTATTGCTATAGTATCTTCTAAAGATGATATTCGTATATTAAGGGGTATTAATGAATTCCAATATTTAATTATAGATGAAGCTCATGCATTAAAAAATTCTGATACTATATCTTATAAAAGATTAACTGTTGCATTTAATATAAGGAAGAGATTATTACTTACTGGTACACCTGTACAAAATAAACCTGATGAACTCGGTAATTTACTACAATTTGCAATGCCTGATATATATGATCAATTGAGGATTAATAATGGTATCTCTTATCTTGTACATGATACGAAGAATGCTCTTGAACTCTGCCCCTCTTTAATTAACATCATTGAGAAATTAGGACACAATATCTTTACTGAAGGAAATCCCGAACGAAGTGAGGGAGGAACGTCCGACGACGCAGGAGGAGGTGTTGTTGTTACTGAGCGAAGCGAGGAGAGACGAAAATCCGAACATAGCGAGGAAAAAAATTCCGACGAACGGAGTAAGGAAGGAATTTTCTCCGAAGGAGGAAAACCTGAAGAACGAAGTTATGAAGGAAGATCCGAACATAGTGAGAATGAAGGACCTTCTGAACGTAGTGAAGAAGGAGGAAAATTCTTCGATGAACGAGGAATTTTCTCCGAACATAGTGAGGATGATGGAAATTCCAAACCTCGAGACGAAACTGGACATCATAGTCATACTAATGAACCTGTAACTTCTCAAGACGAAACTGGAAATCCTAGTTACAGTAATGAACCTGTAACTTCTCAACCTCCAACTTCCAAACCTCGGGACAATGATGGAACTTCTCAACTTCTGGATGGGTATTTTTATACAGAGTCGGATAAGAATAAAACTTTTATAAAAAATGATGAATTAGATAATATATTATCACCAGAATTACGTATAATACAAGGTATAGTTGCACCATTTATATTACGTAGATTAAAAGAAACTGTTATGCATGAATTACCACCAAAACGTTCATATATTATCTTTTGTAAAATGTCTGATATACAACGTAAATTATATAATACAGAAATTGAATTAAAATTACAAAAAAATATACCTATAGATATTAATGAAAATGAAATAAGATTAATATGTGATGGTATAAATAATAATTTTATATTAAGACGTAATGATTCATTTTTAAAATCATTAATATTTCGTTTACGTAGAATATGTAATCATCCATTATTATTACCAGGTTTTTATTATGATGATAATAAAATTAATGAAATCATTACATATTATTATAATAATATAGATGGATTTCGTGATTGTACATTAGATAAAGTTAAACGTGAAATAAAAAATTGGAGTGATTTTGAAATCCATTGTAATATAAAACAATTATGTTCAACTGGTGATTTAACATTAAAACATTTATTATTACCCAATAATTTATTCTTACAATCAGCAAAAATTATTAAATTATTTGAAATTATACAAAATGTTTATAATAATAATAATAAAGCATTAATCTTTTCACAATTTACAAATTATTTAGATCTAATACAAGAATGTATTAAATTATTTAAAAATTATATACATTATCTTAGATTAGATGGTGCTATTCAAGCTAATGATAGACATTATGTTGTTAATACATTCAATAATGATAATAATATTACATTATTACTCATATCTACTAAAGCTGGTGGAACAGGACTTAATCTAACTTCTGCAAATACAGTCATACTTATGGATCAAGATTGGAACCCACATAATGATACACAAGCAGAAGATCGAGCACATAGAATCGGACAAACTGAACCCGTACATGTCTATAAATTATGCTGCGAAAACTCAGTCGAAGAATATATACTCAAATGCTGCAGAAAAAAAATGAAATTAAACGATGCCTTTGGCGGCACGAAAAATAATAAAACCACACTTTTGAAAGATGATACAATCATTAATGAAATCAATTACGAATATAACGATAACTCCACCTGAGGTTACCTCCACCCGAGGTCGTCTTGCAGACAGCTCCTCTATTTACCTCCCCCTACGCCTACCATTTGTCGGCTACGGGAATCCACACGAGGTTACATCACTAATTTTCTCAAATAATTAATTGAATTATAACTACTATGATTAATGTATAAAACTATTTATAACTGAAGTATAATATTATAATGATTTATAGAAGTATATAATTAGTATTATTATAAGTATAATGTAGTTACTATAGTAACTTCAATTCATGTTAGTAGTTATATAGTATATATATTATAATAATTATTTGTATTAGTACATGTATATCATCATACAACTATACTTCATCCTTCAATTGTATTGATATAGTAGTATATATTATATTGAAAGATATATCATCATTAGACACGATAATGTAGTGGAAATGGTGTTTTTTATCCCTACAATTCTGGGGTTTATGTGGTGGTGATGAAGGTAGTGATGGATCATCAATCATGGGAATGATGGAAGATTGTGCTAAGGATGTGTTGGATGTAACCTCAGGTGGAATTAAGAGTAGTACTAGACCTCGAGTGGAACACGTAGCTGATCTCAGGGAAGCGGAGGGGGAAGTAAATAAAGGAGGCTCCACGCCTAGTGGCAACGTTAGGACCTCAGGTGGATGGTGATTCTAAGAGGTATGAAAATTATTTGTTAGTAAATAGTATAAATATAATTTATCAAGACATTTAGGTGTTTAAAATGTTGGTGATAATGGTCGATTGAATCCACCTTTGCGATTCATATATTGTCTGTATTTACGTTTAGATTTCTTATTGACGCCTGAAGCATCAGTTTCTGAATGTTCTTTATTTTTTGTAGTATTAAATTGTCCAAATCCCATCATCTTCATCATTAATTCTTCTTCATTATCACCACCGATATCAAATGTGTCTCTTGGACTAGGTGATTTCGATAATACTGATCCTGGACTACTACTAGGATAACTCGATCTTGATGAATTACTTCTATATCTCGTTTTACTATTAGATCTACTACGCCGTACTCTTCTATTACGATGTGGAGATGGTATACGTCTACCTCTATCTATACTCCTACTTTTATATCTTGAAGAAGTTCTTATATGTCTTGTTTTACTATTAGATCTACTATGATGTATCCTCTTATTACGATGTGGAGATGGTATACGCCTACCTTCATACCTTCTACTTCTACCGACTTCTCTATATCTATCATTGTCACCTCTCATCCTCACTCCTCTGTCTATACTTCTCCTCCTTCTATCACGAAAATCGCCATTACCATCCCTCCTATTTCTCTCGACATCTCTACGTCCCATCGTCATCTTCTCCACCTAGGTCTTTCCACTCGCCGTGGTGGCCTTCTTTATTTATCTCCCCTTCCAGCTCCCGTAGATCGCTTCCAGGTTCTCCACTTGAGGTCTGTGCTTAGTAGTTGACGGTCCGATCTCCGGGAGGACCACTAGCAAAAATCTCTGGGAGTGGCTCTACTCTTTAGAGATAGGTAATTAGAAGAGCTGTCTGCAAGACGAAGAAGAGGATGTATAATATCTTCACTAGCCGTTATGGCCTTTTCTATTTACTTATCCCTCCGCTTACCTGAGATCAGCTACGGGTATGAATTGATGCGATAATTTTTATTGATTTGATGTAATGATGTTATAAAGTGTGGGCACGACACCATATAGAGTGTGGAGGTTAAAAGAATTAAAGTGTGCTAGAATGTTAATTGGTCTTTATGAATATATAAATGACTGGTAAATTTAAAAAAAGGTTAAAAATACATCAAGTATAATTAAGGATAATAAAAGGACTATATTGTTACCAACTTTACCTTTACCTAGCATAAGGTTATGTATTGACACTTCACTACCTATATCAACTGAGACGAAGTTATCATCATTTATTAATAAAGATGCAACATTGGCATCTTCTACAGATATTTTAAAAAATTCCTCTATAAATCATGAGAATAAGACATTAGAGAGTTTAAGGGATGAAGAATATATATTAAAATCATTATTAAAGTATATACAAATAGGTATATGGAATAAATTACAGATATATACAATATATGAATTGGATTTTGGTAATATATTTAAAGATATTTATAATGTAATCCATTTACAAAATAATAATTTATACATATCATTAATTAAATCATTAATTACCTATCATGGTAAAAAGACCATAGATACACTTATTATTGGTAATTTTAAAGATGTATTTAATAAATATTTAAATAATTTTAATAATACTATATTTTGTTTAGATAAATCACCATTTTCACCATTTAATACAAATTTATATATAAATGATACATTAATTGATATATTCAATACAAAATCATCAAATAATACATATATTACTATAAATGAAGATGATATGTATAATAATCTATTAATGGGCAAATTATGTAATGGTAATACTTCACTTAAACCATATGATCTAGCCATCTCTATCATATTCGGTAATAAATATGATTTTCTCAATCCTAAATTTATCAAATTTATAATCAATGATAATCGTATCATAAATTCTATCAAAATGTAATCAAATTAATATTTTATTTTATTATTTACACAATTATTATTATACACATCAATGATGATCACATACTTGATACCATTTACCTGTTCATCTCCATCTGAGGTCCTTTCCTTCTCACTAGCCGTGGTGGCTCCACCTGAGGTCGTCCTGCCGTCAGCTCTTCCATTTAGTTCCCCTTCCAGCTCCCGTAGATCGCTTCCAGGTAGTCCACTTGAGGTCTATTATCACTAACTTCATTTCATCTCCGAAATTTGAAGGAATTTCGTCATTTCTGGGGAAACTCATGACATTATCTCAATAAATAATGGATGTAATTTAAATCTCAATATTTCATTGAAGAGGAATTTGATGATTGTATCGAATTTAAAAAACCTCACTTCATTCCAATTTATATTCATTGAGATATCCTCACTTGAATGAATTCCGTCACTTTATACGTATCTCGACGAAATAAGGTTTATAACCTCAAGTGGACTACCTGGAAGCGATCTACGGGAGCTGGAAGGGGAACTAAATGGAAGAGCTGACGGCAGGAATGTAACCTCAGGTGGAAGTGGAAGAAGAGTAGGATTGGATTTCGATTGTATTGAAATGTTAATCATTTCCCGTACATGTAATTATAGCTTGCGTTGCTATCGGCTTCATCATCTGAATCTATATATACATCTTCTAGTAATTCTCTCATGATATCATCTGTTTTAGATTGGATTGGTGTAATACTGAGTGATCGTAATCCATTATATATTGTAGTTACAGGTGTTGAATCTGATGTATTTATATCATCTAATAATAATTGTTCAACTGAGAATGAATTTATACGATTAGAATCACCACCAGATGAACATAATGTATTTAATGATATAAAATCAACATTTTCTTGTTTAATTTTATTATTATTATTATTTAATGTATCCGATAAACTTTCATATGGTTTAGGCTTATTAATAGATATTTTATCCTTTACATCAGGATGTGTTAATGATAATGGCATCTCTGATATAAGAGATGAACGTATCATTTCAATATCTAATTTCTTATTTCTATAAACCTCACATATCTCATACTCACGATGAAATATAATCGAATCATCCTCCTCTAATCCACACTCTTCCGGTAATAATATTATACCACGATCATCAAAGTCAGGTATCAACAATCTTACTCCAGATGAATCATTCATTGATGAAGTTACAATATCTGTTCCACTTGAGGTTACATCATTAACTTCTCCAACTTTCGTCGTCTTGCAGACAGCTTTCCCACCTGAGGTTACAACATTGTCTTCGTCTTGCAGACGGCCTCCTCTATTTACTTCCCCCTCCGCTTCCCTGAGATCAGCTGTGGGTTTTCCACTTGAGGTTACATCACTAACAAAATTTCGTTCTTCCGGGTTGACATTTCCTGTTCCTCCGGGTAGAATTCCTGTTCTTAGGGGTTGAACATCGCCACGATCTCCGGGAGTGGCTCTACCGTTTACGGGGAGGTAATTGGGAGAGCTGACGGCAGGAGAACGCGAGTTGGATTGGACTTCAGGTGGAGGAGAGTTCACTGTGGGACTAACTTCGGATGGTGAGTTGTCATCGTATAGATTTTTGATGGTTTTATCGAAAAAATCCGTGAGATTTTTGACGTTGCGTTTACCTGTGAATTTATTAGGTCGTTTAATATTCTTTTTAATTGGTGATGATTGTATTGTATTCTTACTTATCCTTTCATTATAACCGTCTGAAACTGCCTCTAAGCCAGTAATCTCAACATTTCTAACCATATTCAACTCACCCGTATCCATACATTCACGAGGAGTCGCTAATATCATACGCGGTGGTGGAGGTAAAAGATCAAATTCATCATTCACACCGTCTAAATCACCCATGTAAAAACTAGTAACACCCAATGATACATCCATGTCGTCCGGACATAATATGTATCCACCTGTGGTTACAACATTGTCTTCGTCTTGCAGACGGCCTCCTCTATTTACTTCCCCCTCCGCTTCCCTGAGATCAGCTGCGGGTATTCCACTTGAGGTTACATCCTCTACACCTTCTTCTTCGCCACGATCTCTGGGAGTGGCAATACCCTTTAGGGATAGGTAATTAGAAGAGCTGACGGCAGGATGGACCTCAGGTGGAGAAGGCTCCACGCCGAGTGGAACAGTGGATGATGGTGATCTAACCTCCGGGGTTGATTGATGAATGTATTTATGATTGTCATCATCATCATCATCGTGTTGTTGTATATTAAGTTTATTGAGGATAGCTTTGAGTGTATTATCGACTTTGGTGAATTTGAGTGTTTCATTTCTAGTCGAGGTAAAATTTGGGATGAATTTAATAACTTTATCATCATCATCGACATTCATCCATGTATTTCTTACTCTATTTATTATCCCATCCGTTCTATAATAGAAATCATCAGCTATACTCGTAGTTTTACACTTTCTATTACTAAATTTATCATTTAATCTCGCAATTGGATACAAATCAACAACACTCGGTAATGATAAATTTATCGGTATCGATGATGACCTTTTAAAATTTTTTCTTCCACTTGAGGTTACACCCACTTGAGGTCCGGTACTACTCTTCATTCCAGCCTTGTTATTCCACTCGCCGTGGTGGCTTCTTCCTTTTAGTTCCCCCTCCGCTTCACGTAGATCAGCTACGGGTTCCACTCGAGGTCCAATCACTACCCTCTTCATTCCACCTTTACCTCCACCCACATCGATAGATTTCGATTTAAATTTCATATTTAACCTACTCCTCTGTATTAACCTACCCTTTTCCCTCCTCCTTCTCTCCTCCTCATCCCTCTTCCTCCCCTCCTCTTCAATGATGCGATCCAGCTCATTATTCCAGCACTCCAGTATCAACCTGCATTTAATTATAGGATCGATGAATTTTAATAAATCCAGCGATGAATAACCGATAAAAAAGCAATATTGTGAAGAAATTTTGAGCTTATTTAATAGCCGAGTTTGTATAGAGTTATAGATGATACTATAATTCAAAGGGGGCATCATATGAAATTTTTTTTTATTATCAATGACAATATTA
Source organism: Cytauxzoon felis (assembly GCA_020283715.1). Taxonomy (NCBI): domain Eukaryota; phylum Apicomplexa; class Aconoidasida; order Piroplasmida; family Theileriidae; genus Cytauxzoon; species Cytauxzoon felis. The sequence goes on from JAIQCW010000146.1 coordinate 102,759, forward strand.
TATAAATTATCGACATTTTCGACTTTATTATATAAATTTAATAGATATAAATCTAATTTGAAATATAAATTATAATTGGAATGATTATTATATAGATATCCAATGATGATATATTTATGGAATAATAATTATAATTTTAAATAATAATTGTAATAAGAATAAGATTTGTAATAATAATAATAGAAATAAAATAATAATTAATATAACAATTATAATAATTATATGATTAAGATATAAATTATTTATATTTAACCATTGTATAAAAATATTTTTGATTGATTAATGTGAATATATTATTATTAATTAATGATAATATTATTATTATAATTGATATTAATATAAATATTATACTTAATAGACATGGTATAATAGGAAAATAATTATAATAATTATTATTATATATATTATATTTATAACGCCATCTTAATATTATTGAAAATATTATTGTTATTAATGTTATATATGTTAATGTATATAATTTTATTATTATAAATATAATACATATATTTATTATTATACCTATTAATAATGAATATAATTCATATAATGTTGGTATATTAAATTCAAATGAATTTATAAAATATATATTATAACCATAATAATTTAATATTATTAATGAATAAAAATATATTATTGTTATTAATATTAATATTAATAATATATAATTTATTATATTATTATTATTATTATATATATATGTTATCATTAATATACTATATATTGTTATTGATATTATACTTGTATTTAATGTATATATATCTCTACATATTCTAATATAATATAATATTATAAATATATATAATGATAATATTAAACTTAAATAACAACCATATATTAATGATATAATAAAATTGTGATATAAAA
>JAIQCW010000148.1:0-23774 GCA_020283715.1 Cytauxzoon felis
CTATTTAGCTCACCTCGACTCCCATAGATCGTCTCGGATTCTACGCCACGATCTCCGGGAGTGGCTATACTCTTTAGAGATAGGTAATTGGAAGAGCTGACGGCAGGATGGACCTCGAGTGGAGTGTCGAGTGGGGTGTTGATAATATTATATATATTATGAAATTTTGTATAGTTATAGTCCCCATATATTAGATCATTATAGAAATTAGAAATGATATTATATGTATCACCATGATGTGTAATATGGTGTTTATCAAAGAGTGTATAAAAATTTTTATTATTTATTAAATAATTTAATTTATCTATAGATGATAATTTAATACATTCAATTAATACTTGTAGAAGATAAAATATCATTACATCATCATTAATATATAATTTTAATATTAAATTATTAAAATTTGTTAATATATAATTTGATATATTATAATTTATATTATAATTTTTATAATTTTTCATTATATAATTAATCATTGATAATGATCTCCATCTTATATCAATTATATCATGATTTAATAAATTTAATAATTCTATACATTTTGGTGATGATTTTATATATTCATCTACTAATTTTATATTATTATTAAATGGATTACATAATTTATATTCATTATTATTATCATTATTTAATTTTAATTTCTTATTACCTTTTCTTATTACTTTCTCTACCCTTATAAAAGGGCATATTTCATCTAACTTACCTTTTACTAAATATGATGAGATTATTATACCATTCATTTCATTACATATAAATGTAATGATTATATTTTTATATATGTATTACATTTTTAATATTATATTAGACATACTTTATAACATAGAAGGATCCATTATGGAGTGATAATCACCATACATTAAGATCATCTAAATACAATGATTTAATATTGAAATTACATCAAATTATTTATATATTAAATGCCAAAGTTTGGAATATTCAAACAGTTATCATGTTCATTACGTGAATCTATACTCGATGGTTTGGAATGGTACAAGTATGCAACACTCAAACAACAGCATATAGTAACACTAGTTAGCGGTGCTATATTAGGATTAATGGTAGGTGTTACTAGACGTAAAAGAAGATTAGCATCTGGTGAATTTAGTGAAAATTTCGAACTTGAAGGATATAAAGTTACAAATGTGTCAGAATTTGAAGAAGATTGGAATAGATTATCAAGAGCTACACAAAGACAGCCAGGATACAAATACACTAAATTGTATAAGGCTTCATATTGGGATGAATCTCCAATACATTACCTCATGGTAATTTTATATGATGTAGAAATCATATTTATATTGTAGATACGACTATGGAGATCTAAAGATGACTTGGATACATATCGTAAATCACAAGTTTATAAGCAATTACACAAGAAATTGGAAACAAATACCTCAAAAATATACCAAGACCTACCAACAGTGGTCCTAGACGACAACGTCAGGAGACAAATACCATTTTAACATAGTGATACAACTTTAAGTAATTTAATGTAATATGAATCATATATTATATGTTCATATAGCATGATTTAACGAGTACTCTGTATCCTATGTGTACTCTATATCAGAGCGGATTTGTAGCTGATTAGTTTGACCAAATTGAAATGCATAACATCTAGTGTAGCCATTTAAATTTGAATGCAGCATTTTTATACGTTGGAGATAGATGTGATTATTGTTGGAGAGTGATGCAGTATGATATTTCATCCCACTGTTAACCTTGGGATATTGATACAAATGTAAAAGTTTGTAGACTAAATGTATTGATTATATGTTAAGTAATATTAATTAAATAATTTATATTTTGGTTTATACTTTGTAAGATTAAATGATAAAATATGGGTCAGGTTGGTTTTGATTTTTTTTTGATAATGTATTGATGATTTATAGGATTACTATGCTATCTTGGGATTAAAGAAAGGTTGTAATGAATCAGATTTAAAAAAAGCATATAGAAAACTTGCTATGCAATGGCATCCTGATAAACATCAAGATCCAACTGCTAAAAGAAAGGTATAGTCTATTCTATAGATTACATCTACATTTTTATTAGGCTGAAGAAATGTTTAAAAGTGTATCTGAAGCATATGATGTATTATCTGATCCTGAAAAAAGAAAAATATATGATCAATTTGGTGAAGAAGGGTTAAAAGGTACAGCACCTGGACCATCAGAACATGGTACTCACTCATATGTTTGTAAGTCTAATTTATTATCTATTACTCTTATAATTATTATTAGATACCGGTGTGGATCCAAGTGAATTATTTAGAAAAATTTTCGGATCTGATCGTGGATTTATGTTCTCTACCGGCTTTGATGATGTTGGATTCGGTGAAGCTTTCAATATACAAACCGGTAATATACATCATAATCAACATCCACCAAAGAGTACTAATTATGAACTCGATCTACCATTATCACTCGAAGAATTATATACCGGTACCGTTAAAAAAATGAAAATTACCAGGAAACGATTCGCTGGTAATAAAGAATATAAAGAAGAACACATTCTCAAAATCGATGTTAAACCTGTATGTTGAAACTATACTCGTTATTTTACTCGCATCCACCTGAGGTTACAATCCAACTATCCTTTCCACTCGCCGTGGTGGCTCCTCCAATTACCTCCCCTCGGATTCCCGTAGATCATCCTCGGTATTTTGTTAACCCGGAAGAACGTAAAATTCAATCCCTAAGAACATAGAATTCTACCCGGAGGAACAAAGGTTGTCAACCCGGAAGAACAAGACCTCAAGTGAAATACCCGTAGCTGATCTCAGGGAAGCGGAGGGATAAGTAAATAAAGGAGCTGACGGCAGGAGGAACCTCAGGTGGAGTTTATATATGTGTATAATATACCTTGACATTTGATATAATTTACCAGGGTTGGAAGGATGGTACTAAGTTAACATTTTCTGGAGAGGGTGATCAGCAATCACCACTATCACCACCAGGCGATCTAATATTGTAAGTTTCGTCATTTATACACAGTTTTATTTCCAGTGTAATAAAAACCAAAAAACATGCAAAATTTGTAAGAGATGGTAATAACTTAATATACAAATTTACTGTACCACTTGTAAAGGTTTGTTGAAACTAATGTAACCGAAGATTTCCACACGAGGTCCAGTCACTACCTCCACCTGAGGTCCAATTCAACTCTCTTCCACTCGGCGTGGAGCCTCTACCATTTACTTCCCCCTCAAGTTCCCGTAGATCACTTTCGGGTATTCCACTTGAGGTCATATCATTACATCTCTGCCACGATCTCTGGGAGTGGCTCTACTCTTTAGAGATAGGTAATTGGAAGAGCTCTCTGCAAGAGGAAGAGAGTTGGATTGGACCTCGGGTGGAGAGCTGACGGCAGGACGACCACAGGTGGAGAAGATAGATTGAATTGGACTTCGGGTGGAACTTCACTTCATTCCATTGGATATAAATCATTTCTATAGGCCTTGACTGGATTTCAGGCGACATTAACTACGTTGGATAATCGCAGATTGACGATAAGGGTTACGGAGATTGTATCTCACAGGTCTAAAAAGGTGATTGCTAAGGAGGGGATGCCGTTATCACGTAATGTTAATGAGAGAGGAGATTTAATATTAGAATTTGATGTAACATTTCCGGAGACATTGACACCGGATCAGAAGAAGCGTATAGTATCAGCATTTGGTGCTTAAATTTATAATTAAAATGCACATTTACGTCTATATTCTCTTGAAGCGTCAGTCATGTTATCATTTCCTAGTCTTGGTAGGCCTGTATCTTCAACATTTTTGACACCAAAGGCATTTTTGAATCTTGATGGTAGATTAGATGGATCCCAGCTTGTCCAATAACTACTTTCTAATGGTCGAAGTACTAGATCAGCAGTGAGACCAAATATCAATCCCCAAAATACGAATATCCTTAAAGCATCAACACGTCTTGCAAAATCATTATAAGTTAGACTCTTTCTGTAGAATAATTTCTTGGCTTCATCCCATGCTGCATCAACCTATGGAGAATGTTATTTGAAACTAATAGTAAACAAACGTTATCTAAACGTCTACCAGTAGGAGCTTGACCTAAATAACGTGTAGAAAATCTGATAAAGTGCGATTTTTGTTTTGGAATTAAACCAAGTGATTTAAAAATGTACATTTTATATATTGTGACTGGGACCGGGACCTCGACTGTCCCCACGACTATCAACTGACTAATAAAATCAAACATTTGGCAAAAGATTAACAAAGTTAGTGTGAATAGGTTATTTGATAACCTTTTTAATGTTGTTTAATACTTGAGGTACAAATCTGTAGTTGAAGAGTTTGTCTTTTTATCAGGTCGTCTACACCTACCTTCCAGACCAGAACCCTGGGTATAATATAGGTCTTGGATTTGAAACTACACCTTCACTATTGGATGGAGGTAGAAACTTCTCCACAGCTAATCGTCTATAGAACCTACACATTATAAATATTTTAATACTCACTTGTAACTAATCTTACCACTCCCTCCTTCTACGCCAATTTCCACACAATTGATCAAAGAAGATTATATTCGTACGCTGTTTGACCTTTGATAAACTTTTCTTGCTCTTTGGCACCGCCATTACACCTGAGCGTTGTGGTTTGAGGAAATGTGTAGTATGTACATTGACATGCTTTCAAAAATGTGTAATTTACACTGAAGTTGTATAATAACTAAAGTTTAAATAATAGGAATTTTTTTATAATGTTTTAAACCCCAAAAAAGTCGGGAATATTCTGAGGATATAATACCTCACTCCATGTCCCATCTACAGCAACACATTAAATAGTAAATCCATAATATCTCATTTGACCTCCATTCCACCTTAAGTCCAATATACACCTTCATCCTTCTATTTGGCATTCCACCTGAGGTCTTTCCACTCGCCGTGGAGGCCTCTTCATTTACTTCCCCTCGGATTCCCTGAGATCATCCTCGGTTTGTCTACCCGGAGGAACAGGAAGTTAGTGATGTAACCTCAAGTGGAAGTGGAATACCCGAAAGCGATCTACGGGAACTTGAGGGAGAAGTAATTAAAAGAGCTGTCTGCAAGACGACCTCAGGTGTAACGCCTAGTGGCAACGACGGGAATCTAACTTCATTGGATTCAACCTTGACTGGAAGTCAACATTTCAGCATTATATCATCTTCATTGATCAATTCCTCCTATATATCAAGTTCCACGTTGATTCAAAATGGAATTTGTGTATTTATTTACCTGTTTATTCCACATATAAAAATGTTTGGCCATAACTGCGACACGTTCAATCCTCCTTTATTGTTGTACATTACACTCTTCTTTGTATTTTCGTTGTCATTACAGGACTTCAATAAGGGTAGTAGCACTAGCTTCCCTGTAATTGAAGTTGAATTGCTAGAATTGACTGAGGATGCATCTGTGTCTACAGCTAAATTCGATCCAATGGATGTATTGAAAATGAATAAGAATACACAAAATGGTTACTTTGACATTCTCATCTAGAATTTTTTTAATCTTTAGAAGGTGGTATTTGCATGCTTCAGTCATCTAATCCTGTACCAACTGAGGCGTTAAAACCATTGGAAACATTTGTTATTGATTTGTCCAGTGATGATGAATTTATAATTAAATGTTCATCTGGTCATTTGATAGGTATATTAACGGCCTATGGTATATGTTACAATAAGCAATTGGACTTGTTTAATGAGATTTGGAAGTCATGTAGTAATAAAACTATATGTAAAGTTACAAGGAGTACATTATCAAGTTGTAAAGATATAAACTCTAAATTTAGTCGAGTGACTTATGTCTGTTATAAATGTATAAGTTTTTTTTAGTTAATAATATTAATTTATAGCGTTTGCATTGGATTGTGCTTTATTTTATCCTTATGAGACACAGAATTATGAATTTTGTATGCAAGTTTGTTTGGGTTACATTGCTAGTTGTAGACCGAAATTTGATGTTGTGCCTAGGATTTTAACATTACGATGTTTGGATAAGTTATTTATAAGGAATGGTTTGAATCATAAATGTCGTTTTCTATTGGGTAATTGATATATAATAAGTTGAATTAAAAAAATATATTTTTTTTAGAGAGCATACGTCAGGAAGATTCTGGTTTCAATTGGAATACATATCCAAATGATAGTAATTTGATATAGTGGTGAAGTTTAATATGTATATATATAGAGTATGAGATTGGTACTAGGGTAATAAATAATTTGCAATGGCAGAAGGTCTTATTTTTGAATCCTATAGAGAATCCTATAGTGATACCATCGATTGTTCATGATGAGGGTTATTTTACTAGGGTATTGATACATTCTGTAACGAATAAGGAATTTTGGGTTAGATTGGTTGTAATAAATTGTGATGGTGCATGTAAAGAGGATCGTGAAGAGGTGAATGAGACCATAGAATGGATAGCTATGAGTACAGGTGATCATTCATCAGATTTGAATAGTAGAATATATGTTGGTACTGTAACGAACGAATTGAGTTCTGTTGTACAATTACCATTAGATCCGAATAAAGAATGGATTATATTATTACATATTCAGAATGTTGAGGATCCAATAAAAAAATCAAAGACTAGGGTTAGATCTGTAATGTTTTATGCATTATTATATAATAATGGTAGATATTTATTACATTTTCATGAGTCGAATAATTCATATGGTGAAGCTATTAAGATTGTTACTATTGGATATATAGCGATTGAGTATAGAGATTTGATATCATTATATGATGTGGATGTTCGTATATTTAAGACGATGACAGAGGGTATAGATTTTGTTAGAGTATCAATGACTGTACCTACTTCATGGACAAGTTCTATAAATTTATTTGCATCTAGTGTATACGAAGCTAAAGTGGTATCAAATAATATAAGATCGATTATAACATCTATAAATATAGATGTTGAATTAGAAAGTCTATTAGATTTAGGTATGAGTGAATATTTATGGGATTTATCTATACATTATATCGTCTTGGATAAGGCTATTACAGCTATGCCTATGATTATGGGTATAGTATTAGAAGATAATATAACGGTATTATTGAAGAGGATATGTAAATATACTAAGAAAAAAGTTGGTATTATAACTAAGCGTTCATGTTATAAGGAATGTATATCAACCCGTGAGATTAATAAATGTATAGGGAATGACGTGTTGAAATGTTACTCGGAGCGTAGCTCAATTTGTGAATTTATGAATGACAATCCATTACTATCATCATTAATAAGACGTTATGAAATTTTAATCGAGTCACTATCTGAACCCGACCCACGAAAGGAAGATAAAAACACAACCCCAAACATACAACCTGGAAGCGATCCACGGGAGCTGGAAGGGGAAGTAAATAGAAGAGCTGACGGCAGGACTAGCTCGAGTGGGACTGATATAAATGGTACTGCGACTGAGGTTGGTCCTGTCGTTGCCACTAGGCGTGGTGCCTCTCCCAATTCACTCCCCGTAAACGGTATAGCCACTCCCGGAGATCGTGGCGGTGGTGAAGGTAGTGAGGATGTAACCTCAGGTGGAACACCCGTAGCTGATCTCAGGGAAGCGAAGGGACAACTAAATAGAGAAGCCACCACGGCGAGTGGAAAAAGAGTTGGATTGGACCTCGGTGGAGGAGTTGGAATTATAGATGATTGTATATATGGTGAATGGGAATCTTGGTCTAATTGTAGTAATTATTGTGATGGTGGTATACGTATAAGACATCGTTTAGTTTATGTGGGGCAAAATATGTTGGGTATGGGGGATTGTAAAAATGAGGAGATTGATATATGTGGGGTAATGATAAAATGTTCTGATTTTTGTTTGAAGCGTAAGGATATAAGAACTATTGATGAATATTATATAATATGGTCAGAGAATTGTAAGAATATAATATATGATAATAAAATAATTATAAATTCAAAATTATCATTAGATATTATTACAGATAAATTATTTAATCGTAATAATTCATATAATAAAATAATTAATAAAGTATTATTAAATAAATATAATTATTGTAATAATGATATTAATTGGTCTGATTGTGATACCCCATGTTATGATAATACTAGAACCCCATATCAATATTTAAAATTACCATTATCATGTGAGGTAAAAAAAAGAGAATGTAAAAAATTAATAGAACAATGTAAAGAAGATATAAATAATATTAAAGATGATAATATACAATATTTTATAAGTAATACAATATATAAAGATAATAAATGGACAAATAATGGATCTTGTAATTGTATAATTGGTATACCTTGTACAGCTGAAGAAATTTATAATAATAATAATATAAATGAATTATTATCATTTGATAATATTAATAAGATTAAATATAATAATAAAAATACAGCCATACAAATGTATATCTCATTACAAAATTTCCATCGTATCAATATACCCATGGGATTCATTAAAAATATAACCTTTAGTAAATTCACACAAGAACAACTCAATAACTTCTGCGCTACCGGACATCATTATATACCACCAATAGATCATGATCTCATCCATCTAGATTGTAAACTCGCTGTACAACGATATGATGGAAATTATAAAAATACATCTATACTCGAAGTTGAATCCAATCCACCTGAGGTCCAATCCAACTCTCCTTCTCTTGCAGAGAGCTCTTCCAATTCACTCCCCGTAAACGGTAATGCCACTCCCAGAGATCGTGGCGAAATATCCGAGACGATCTATGGGAGTCGAGGTGAGGTAAATAGAGGAAGCTGTCTGCAAGACGAAGATAAGGTTGTACTAGAAGGAAGAGGCGAATATGGTGATGAGTACAGGACCTCGAGTGGAGAAAGTGGGGTTATGGGGGAATGTAGGGATAAAAAACACCATAATTATAATAAACCCCATGATCCACCTGGGGTTACATTTTCATCTTCCACTAGACATGGTGCCTCTTTCATTTACCTATCCCTGAAGGGTGATGCTACTCCCAGAGATCGTGGCGAAGGTGTAGGTAGGACTGGACCTCGAGTGGAACCCGGAGCTGATCTCAGGGAAGCGAAGGGACAACTAAATGAAGGAGCTGACGGCAGGAATGCAACCTCGAGTGGGACGCCTAGTGGAACGACCTCAGGTGGTGCTGACGCCAAGATGACCTCAGGTGTAATATCACCATGTATGGAGAGTTGTAATAAGATAAGATCTCATTGTGAGTCTAGGTATAGGATTGATGTGGATGGTATGTATAATTGTGTGAATGATATTATTAGTAATGATATTTATTCGACAGAGGCATTAATGTTTCGTCAATATAATTTTAAATTACCAGAATCTAATAAAGATATATTAAATAATAAATTATTTATAGAATCTACATGTATAAATACAGGTAAATTAATGGAATTTTGTATAATTTCTATTAAAAATATATTAAATTTATGTTTAATAATAGAAGAGAATAAAATTGAAATATTAATTAGAAAATGTATGAAAGAACGTATAGAATTAAATGATTTTCCATTAAATTTTAATAATAATTGTAAATTTAATAATAAAAGAATTATTGGTACAGGTTTAATATTTTGTAAACATAATAATTTAATTTGTAATTATAATGATTGGAGTCAATGGTCATCATGTTCTCATACATGTATAATTACAAATCCTTTATCTATACCTATTAGAAAACGTATTAGAAATTTAAAAAATAATTTAAATAAAAATTATTGTATACTTAATAATAAATTTATAAATTATGAAAAATGTCTATGGCTACCACAATGCCCATTCACTAATATTAATCAATATGATATGAAAAAAATTCTAGCATGGGAAAAATTATTCCAACATAAAGTCGATATCTATCAAGATATATTACAATCACAACAATCCATACATACAAACATCAAATGCCATATATTCACAGGACATAAACAACAACCAAATACCAAATTAATACTACAAGTTTGTTGAAATTTTTATCATCCACACTTCACACTCCACTCGAGGTCCAATCCACTCCACCCGAGGTTACCTCTACCAACTGTCCAACCTCTCTTCGTCCTGCAGACAGCTCCTCTATTTACCTATCTCTAAAGAGTATAGCCACTCCCGGAGATCGTGGCGGAAGTGGAGATATGGATTGGACCTCAAGTGGAACCTGGAAGCGATCTACGGGAGCTGGAAGGGGAAATAAATAGAGAGGCTGACGGCAGGACGACCTCAGGTGGTACGGCTAGTGGAAAAGAGTTGGATTGGACCTCGGTGGAGTGGATTGGACCTCGAGTGTATTGTGATAATTTAATATAATTTAGACAAATCATTGTTCATGTCCACCTAGTACTGTACCATGTTCGATATCGGATTCATTGAGTACATTAGGTTGGATAGAAATGGCGAAAATTGTGTGTGGTCAGAATAAGATGCGTTCGATAATATTTAATCAGGAGCATGGATTTTATAGGTATAGTTGTTTATCTCGTACATTTATAAAGGAAGATTTTGATGCAATGAGGGAATTATGTAACGAGAGTGAGGGTATAACATTTGTTAGTTGTTCTGGTGATCCAACATTTACGTATACTTATGTGATGATTGCATTGTATGGATTGAGTGGCGGTATATTAGCTACATTTGTATTTGTATATATATACAAGAGAAATAGATGTCATATTAGTTCATAATGTAACATTTAGACTCGAATAAGCACTGTAGATCTTAATTTCAATATAATAAATAGCTTTTTAATCTATATATCTATAAATAATTAACATGTAGCTGCTGCAGCAATGGTGAGAAATAATTCATCTATTAAAAACAAAATGTCTCCAAAGAATTACTCATTGACCCAAACATATGACTATGACAATGTAGAGAATATTGTATATACAATTATTGGTTTATGCTTTGTTGTATTGTTGATAGACGTTATCGTATTCATCTATACATTGAAGAGGAGTGCCAAATTATTTTCCAGTGTTTGTTTAAAACATTAATTTTATTAATACTACAGGGGAAAATGGACAAGAAGTTCTTTAAAAATGGAGGAGGTTGGATGATGTTTGCCAGTTTTGCAGGGTTTATAACAGGATTTGTACTTGGGGATAGTATCAATTTCATTGTTGGATTCTTTTTTGCTGCTGGTGGTATGCTCATTGGATTGGCTATACTACTAGTCGGTAGAAGAGGAGCCATTCTCGGTACATTTGGTGCACTGCAAATCTCTCTTGTTCTAGGGTCAATATATGAAACTAAAATTTCTACCTTTATCACCGAAATTATTATCTTTTCAATGGCCGGTATGGCCATTGGATTCATTCCAATCTTCCCAAATGTCAAGATTAATGCACGATATATACAATTAGGACTAAGGTGAGTAGATTACCATCGATTTTCATTTCCTAGGAATCAAGTCGAAGTCGATGTTGATGTCGATGATGAGCCGTGATGATAAATGTGAAAGTATGAGCGCTACACTTGAGGTCCAATCCTCCTCTTCATTCCACTCGCCGTGGAGGCCTCTCTATTTACATCACCCTCCGCCTACCATTTGTCGGCTACGGGACATTTACTATAATCTATTACATTAATTTACTATAACAATTATATATTTTATGTATAATACTATTTACAATCTTCTTATAATATTTTAATAATTTATTAAAGTATATATAGTTAGTATTATTATAAGTATAATATAGTTACTATACTTTACATCATGTTAGTAGTTATATAGTATATATATTATAATAATTATTTATATAAATACATATATACCATCATATAACTATACTTCATCCTTCAATTGTATTGATATTCATTATAAATTACTGGAAGTGTACGGAATCAATATATTGTATTTGGAATATGGGGTATGCCACATAATTATGGGGTTGTGGTGAAGTTAATGATAAGACCTAAGTGGAAGTGGAACCCGTAGCTGATCTCAGGGAAGCGAAGGGGAAAGTAATTAGAAGAGGCCTCCACGCCGAGTGGAAGAATTCAGGTGGAGAAAAAGAGGTGCATTATACTTCGAGAGGCAGTGATTATACTTCATGTGGAGTAAACGACAAATGGTATATAATAATTAATAAATTAGGGTAGAGATAAGTATTCAATTATTTAGTAAAAGTATTTATGTTCTTCTGGCCATCCGAATGTATACCTTTGCCTGAGATTAGCAAGTGAGTATCCAATAGCATCTTGAATTTTATTTGCAAATTTAGGATATTCGAGTTTTAAATTATTGTATGCATCTAGTACATGTTTAACATGTTCGTCGATATTTGGAGTGACTTTATTGCTTAGGGTGGCGTTGCCACCATCACCGGCGTTGATTGAGAGATCTTCGCAGAGTTCATAGATATGATCTTGTACATCTTCAACTTTAAAAAGTACATCAAAAATATCTAAAGTATTTTTTAGCATTTTTTGTACTTGTACATCAGGTAGATCTTGTGCCTTTTTCATAATACGGTGTAATACACCATTCCATATATCGACATTCATTGTCAATTGTATAGTATCATGCCAATTTGTGGACAAGATGCGATCATGTAATTCTTTTAATTCATTATAAGCTTCTAATGCTGTACCTTCAATTGAACATTCATATTTATACAATGGATCCTTTGATTGACGTAATGGTTCAGTTGGTTTCAATGATTGACGATCACTCATATGAACTAATTTTTGTATTTCTTCACATCTAACCTTTTGTAATCCATCACCTCTATAAGCAAAATGAGGAGGTTCATGACTAGTATGGAAATTAATACGCTGATAATGTCTAGAGACATTACCAATCACACGCCAATCCTATAAATATATATTTTTTTATAAAATTTAAATATACCTTTAATGTTCTATATAAATACATTTTAAATTATTAAAATTCATAGTTTATAAATACCTCTTGTACACAGAGACAATTATACACAAGTCAGGCGACAGGCAAAACTACACCAACATAAAAAAAACACTAAACTCTAATACATTTAATCAAATATTATATTATTATTCATATCATTATTATATCTAATACCTTATCTTCCACTTGAGGTCCAGTATTACTTTTCATTCCACTTCAACCTCTCGTTGCCACTAGCCGTGGTGGCTTTCTCTATTTACCTTCCCCTACGCTTCCCTGAGATCAGCTACGCGTTATCCACTCGAGGTCCAGTACAACACATCCTTAGCACCATCTTCCATCATTCCCATGATGGATGATCCATCACTACCCTCGCCACGATCTCAGGGAGTGGCTCTACTCTTTAGAGATGACTAAATAGAAGAGCTGTCTGCAAGACGAAGAGAGGTTGGAGTTGAAGAGTAGGTGGATTGGACCTCGAGTGGATCTTTATGATTGTTTGAATTTCCATATTTTGAGTTCATGTAGTGTGATTTTGGCGAGTGGGTAGATAAGGAAGATGATACCAGCGGCGATACCAAGTATGATAAAGTGTATGCTATTGATTTTGAATTGTTCTTCTTTAATAGGTTGGCAGCAGATATATTCATTACTATCATTATAATTACATTCTAATTCTTTATCAGCTTCTTGTAATATAAGCATACCGATATTACAATAATAGATATATCTACTAATTTTTTCAAATACAATATATGCATATGGATTTTGTCTACAAAATTCTTCTATAGTATTAACCCATTCTTTATTAACAATAGCCATAGAAAATGTACAAGGTGTAAAATTTTTTGGACATGTACATGTACTTTGTTGTAATGATGAACCTCTAACAGATTTTAATATTTTACATTCAATTTGATCTTTAATAACTTCAACTAATTCAGGATATTGTTTATATGCATTTATAATCCATTCATGTGTATTATTATCTTTTTTATTATAATTTATTAATGGTTCTACAATTTCTACTTGTTTTTTATAATCTGTTGTTGCTATAGTATTATTACAATATGGTAAATCTATACATAATTCTATATCTAATGTACCTAATTCATTCATAATACATAAACCATTTTTACTATCATCTAATATATATCTAGTCCTATATCTAGTAGATATATTATCATAATCATTACAATCTTTTGTACATGATGACCATTCATTCCATTCACTATATCTACATTCTTGTGATTTAAATTTACATAATACATAACCCATACCATTATGTTGACTTCTAGATAATCTACAATTCTCACGAAATCTATGTACATCTAATAATAATTTCTGTGGTAAATATTCAGAATTATTATTATTATATCTATCATCAAATGCAGCTGTAATACATTTCTCACGTGTCATCTCTGATGAATTAGATAATATCACCATACATCTATCACGAGCCATACGACATAATGTCATACACTCAACCTTATATACAACATCCTCTGTATATATCGCCTGACATATATCCTTAAAATGTACATCTATATTTATTATATTTACAAATATTTCGTGAACACTCCACTTGAGGTCCATCCTTTCCATTGCATGGAGCCTCTTCTATTTATTTCCCCCTCCGCATCCCTGAGATCAGCTACGGGTAATCCACTTGAGGTCTGTTCTTCCGGGTTAACATCGCCACGATCTCTGGGAGTGGCTTTACCGTTTACGGATAGGTAATTGGAAGAGCTGACGGCAGGACAAACCTCAGGTGGAGGTGAGTGGAAAGGAGAGTAGTACAGGACCTCGAGTGGAGCTTTATATGGTGATAAACATACTTTCGGGTAGTGGGCATTTATATTTTTTGAATGGATTTTGTGATAATTCTGGTTCGATAAGTTGTGATTTCATACATGATATGAAATTTTTGCGATATGAATTACATTCATTTACTATATTATTACATGTCATTAAACAATCCTTTGTCATCATCGAATTATTCAAACTCCTTACCGTACTACAATCATAATCCCATTCTATAATTCTTAATTAATTAATTATATCTATCATATATCAACCTCCACTCGAGGTTACATACACCGTAGGTCGTTCCACTCGCCGTGGTGGCCTTCTATTTACTTCCCCCTTCGCTTCCCTGAGATCAGCTACGGGTTCCACTTGAGGTCAAAATCACTACTTCATTTTACCCCCAAAATTTGACGGAATTTCATCATTTCTGGGGAAACTCATGGAGATTGTGGAATGAATAATGAATGAATTTATGATCTCAATACTTCATTGAAAAGGAATTTGATGATTGTATTGAATTTACTGAATTCCATTAGATTCTTAGTTGAATTCATTGAGTTATCCCTAGAAACATGGATTCTATCACTTTAGCCTTATCTCGTCGAGATTAGATTTATAACATCGAGTGGGACCTGGAAGCGATCTACGGGAGCTGGAAGGACAGCTAAATAGAAGAAGCCACCACGGCGAGTGGCAAAGTGAGGGTAATGATTGGACATCAACTGGAGGACACGTCGTGTAGACAACACCTCACTCATACTTCGTTCGTCTCGCTCATACTTCACTCGGTTCACTCACTACGTTCGTTCAGGTTTCAACATACCGATATTATTATGATGATTATTATTGGATTGTGCATGTATTGATCCAAATTGGCAGAAATCTTGTAATTGTGTATGATTATCGAATTGTGTGATATGATAATGTTTATTAAAATCATTAGAGTTGATAGGGCAATGTAATCTTTTATTATTGGCTAGAGAGACATATGATAGAGATAATGTTTGATTATTATTATTATTATTAAATGTAAATAGATTTTCATCAAATGAAGGACAGAAACCAAATCCTAATATATCAAATAATTTATCTTTAAGTAAATAAATATCTTCTTCAGTACAAGGTTCAGCATGATACATAGAACATATACAACTATTAGTATTAGGATCAATCCAAGTATTATTTTTTTCATTATATAATGCACCTGATATAAAATAACGATTTTGAAATGCTTGTGATATTTTTTTAATCTGTAAATCAATTTCATTATTAAATTTACATTTTATAAAAAATAAATGACAATCTGGATCTTTAACTTTAGATATCGCAAGATATCTTAATTTATCCTTATCTTTACATTGTTCTATTAATTTTTTACATTCACTCTTACAAAATTGCTCATTTTCTCTACTATAATATATAGGATTTATATCATCACAACTTATATCCCTTATAATATCTAAATCCGGCCTCTCTGGTGTACTAGTTATCTCAACATTTATTTCAGAATCATATGAATAATATACCTCATTACTATAACCCATCGAATCATCATTATAATCTACCTCATCACTACCATCTACATTCCCCTCTTCTTCCTCCTCCTCCTCACCCTCTTCATCATCCTCATCTATCAATAATGAATCATCACCACCATATTCTTCATCACCCAATTCACCAGATTCATCAATATCTTCTACCATTCCACCTGATGCCGTCCTGCCGTCAGCTTCTCTATTTAGTTGTCCCTCCGCTTCCCCGAGATCAGCTGCGGGTTCCACTCGAGGTCCAGTACTACCTTCACCATCTCCACCTGAGGTCGTCCTGCCGTCAGCTCCTTTAATTACTTCCCCTTCCAGCTCCCGTAGATCGCTTCCAGGTTCCACTCGAGGTCCAGTACTACCTTCTACATCTCCACCTTCCATTCCACTCGCCGTGGTGGCCTTTTCATTTACCTCCCCCTTCGCTTTCCCGTGATCAGCTCCGGGTTCTCCACTTGAGGTTACATCCTTAACTCCACTTCCACCTTCTCTACTACCTTCTTCACCTTCGCCACGATCTCCGGGAGTGGCATCACCGTTTACGGGGAGTGAATTGGAAGAGCTGACGGCAGGACGAAGAGAGTTGGATTGGACATCGAGTGTAGTATTATAATTGGATACATCGGTGAAGCTATGATGGTTGTTATTAATATCATTGCTATAATCATTGAAATTTCTAATGATATGATTGGGTATAAAATCTTGTAGATTATCATCATCATCTTCATCATTACAATTTTTGGTTTCTTTGAGTGGTAGATTAGAGCATGATTTAGCATTAATTTGTATATAACGTTGTCGTGTGGATATATTATTGATACATTTGGACCAATTGGACCATGGGCTAACGGCACAATAATCGGAGCATTTAGGTAGATTAGTACATGGTTGTGTTTCAATAGTTTGGCATTTTCTACCATTAGTATCATTATAATAGAGTACATTTCTGGTTCTAGTTTTTAATATAATATTACCATCGGGTATACAATGGCTTTGGCATGAAGACCATTCATTCCATTCACTTTCAATACAATCGATAAAATTATACACATCATTATAAACATTTTCAAAATCTAATACAAATGTTTTAAATTTAATTTCATTATTAATTAAACATAATGCAAATATATTATAATTATAAATAATATCATAATAAGATAAATTTAAATTATTATATAATAACCATTGTGGTTCATTAATAATATTATTTAAATATTTACAAAAATTTATAGAATAATAATTTTTTATAAATATAATATTATTTTTAATATTAATATTATTATATTTATTTAATAAATTACATATATTTATAGCATCATTTAACCAAAATTTTTTCTTTGCATCATTATTTAGATCTGTTAATGTAATATATTCACCACCATTACATATATTCATTTCAATATTATTATAATATAAATTATTTATATTATTAACATCTATATTTAATTTATTATTTAATTTATTATTATTATTTATATTATTTAATTCATTTGGATATTGCCATATTAAATTACATGTTGGCCATAATATATTTTGTAAACATATTATATCCCCATTACATTCATTTATATATTCATTACATTTATTTATACATTTCATATTTAAACCATGTATCTTAAACATCTCTTTATAATCATTTTTTATTTTAAATTTTAATCTTGTATATTCTATATAATTTAATGGTAATTTATATTCAAAATTCTCTATACTACGTGTATAATTACATAATGATATATCCTCATTATAATTATATAATAATATATCCTGTATATCATAATTTATATTCTCATTTATTATTATCAATAATATACCATACGATACCCTATATATATCACTACCTATCCCACTCGAGGTCCAATCCAACTCTGTTCCACTCCATCTTCTCTTCGTCCTGCAGACAGCTTCTCCACTCGAGGTCGTCCTGCCGTCAGCTCCTTCAATTACCTCCCCCTCAAACTCCCAGAGATCAGCTACGGGTATTCCACTTGAGGTTTCCACTCGAGGTCCTTTAACTATACCTTCACGTTCTTCCGGGTTGACATTCTTTGTTCCTCCGGGTAGATTTCCTGTTCTTAGGGGTTGATTATCTTCGTTACTCCGGGTTAACGTTCTTTGTTCCTCCGGGTTAACATCGCCACGATCTCTGGGAGTGGCTCTACCGTTTACGGATAGGTAATTGGAAGAGCTCTCTGCAAGAGAAGGAGAGTTGGATTGGACCTCGAGTGGAGCTCTCTCTGCAAGAGAAGGAGAATTGGATTGGACTTCGAGTAGAGTAGATCTCTCTGCAAGAGGAACAGAGGTCGTAACATCACTACCTTCCTTTATTGTATGATTTTTCTTCCATTTACATAGATATAACCATTTATCATCTTTAAATATCCATTTAAATTTATAATTCAATTCTAATCTTCTATTATTATATATATTAGTATAAAATATCATAGGCATAATATAATCATTAAAATATATAGAAGATGTACCATTATATATCCTAGGTGTCATTAAATTAAATTTCAAACCATAAATATTATAATTAGAATCAAATTGATAATATGATAAATCAATTAAAAATATCGCTAATTTACCTTTTAATATATTATTACCATCTATAATTATCATACGATCTATACCAATCACTTCAATATCTACCTCATTATTATTATATATACTCTTCTTCAATACCCTCTGATCTAAACTCACATTATAATCAATACCATCACCATAATATTGAATAAATAAACACATCCTATCAGAATAATATTCTAATGGTAAATCTATTACATAACCATACACATTCTCCAATGATTCATCTATACGTTCACTTGAAGTTGTAGTTCTACCGTCAGCTTCTTTTCCACTCGCCGTGGAGGCTTTATTATTTACCTGACCTCGACTCCCTGAGATCGTCTCGGGTTTTCCATTTCCACTCGAGGTTACACCCTTACCTCCACTTTGTTTTCCAGTACTCGTTCCACTTGAGGTTACAACCTTACTACTTTTACCTTTACCACGATCTCCGGGAGTGGTTTTACTCTTTAGAGATAGGTAAATAGGAGAGCTGACGGCAGGACTGACCTCAGGTGAAGAGCTGTCTGCAAGACCAACGGTAGAGGTAACCTCAGGTGGAGTGGATTGTACTTCTAGTGTAGATGTTTTAGTTTTACTGGGTATAATGGTTATAACATTGGGTGTAGTGTTATTTGCATTAGAGGTGGTGTTGGTAGAAGATGTAGATTTATTTTCGGTTGAAGATATATTTTCGGTATCAAGAGATGATGTATTAAAGAGATTTGTATCATCATCTTCATCATCATCATTGATATCTTTTATACGTTTGGTAACTTTGGTGAATTTTTCAACATCGATAACTTCTGTATAGACATGTATATCTTTATAATTATCACATTTATCTAATGCAAACCATGATACAACATATTTATCATCAGTATCTTTAGGTACTTTTACATTAAATATAAAATAATCACGTTCTACTTTTAATAAAATAATCTTAACATCTTCATCAACAGATGAACTTAAATTAATAAATACAGATGGATCATTCATAGGTGATGAAAATTTCATTGTAATGTCATGATTAGCTTTTACAGCTAATATACCATTACGTGTAGTACAATTTTTTATTACATCATCATAATTAAATATACAATTTTCATCACCTATTAAATGAAAATTATTAAAACATGATTTATCTACTGTCCAATAATCACTAATACTATTAGGTATAGTACCTCTATTACATTTTATACCTTTTTGATTACAAATGTGTAAGCAATCTTGTATCAAATCATATTTTTTTGATACCACACCTGTTTTTACACAAGATATCTTACCAATTGTATCAGTACATATAATTAAATCTTCAATTAATATTAGTATGAATAATATAGACAAATATTTTATACTGCACATTTATACTATTATCCATCTGAATACAAATACACATTTATACAATTCACACATTAAATTAATACTTTTAAAATATTTTTATATATTATTTATTATCATTAATTTTCATATATCCAAAAAAAAATTCAACCTCGGGATATTTTATCAGGACCACATCGTGTTCATCTAATACTAACATGTATAATGTAATAAAAAAAATTAAAACCTCAAATCAAATTTACATATAGGACATACTGTACTTTGCCTTAACCATATATTTATACAATTCTTATGATATGCATGAGTGCAAGGTAAACGACGTAACTCATCATCCTGTATATAAGCTTCTAAACAAACACTACAACTCTTTAAATCATCATCCAAACTCTGACTATTAATAATATCATATAATGATGTCGGTAATCCCTCAATTACATCATCTGGTAAGCCAATAGATTCTAACGATTCCAAAGACTCTGCTACAGTAGTAGATAATTGATACCTCTATTAATATTTTTTATATAACCAATTACATCCTTAATCATACCTGAATATCGTCATCGACTCTAGATGCCGTAATTGTACGCTGACCGTAATTATAACGCAATGTATCGTCACACGATGAATGGCGAAGGGTCTATAATGTATAGAATTGAAAGAAAGGTCTTGCAGACAACTATACACTTGAGGTCCATATGTTCCACTCGCCGTTCCACCTGAGGTCGTCTTGCAGACGGCTTCTCTATTTACTTCCCCGTAAACGGTAATGCCACTCCCGGTGATCGTGGCTTTAATCCGGAATAACAGAAAATGTCTACCCCTAAGAACGAAAATGTTCAACCCGGAAGAACGTGAAGGTATAGTTAATGGACCTCAGGTGGAGACCTCAAGTGGAATACCCGCAGCTGATCTACGGGAAGCGAAGGGGGAACCAAATAGAGAAGGCCACCACGGCGAGTGGGAAGATAAGGTGGAGATGAAGAGTAGGATTGTAACCTCAGGTGGAGAAGATATTGATTAATAATTATGGACACACCATGGTTCTGGATTGTAATTGTTGTCTATATAGTTGTAGTTCTTGATTGATTCTTGCGATTTCATTTTGTCTGGATGATCTGGGTGTACGATTAGATATCTATTGTAATGTATGGGTTTGAATAAGATGAGAATATACTTGATTACATCTTCTAATTATTGGTTCACTTAATTGACGTATTGATATTGGCCATCTTTCATATAGATGTCCATTACCTGTAATTTGATTAAAGAACCTATCATTACCTCTAGTGGTATTATTATTATTAATAGGATCTGTTAAACTTTCACCATCATTTAAAATAGGCATACTATAATCTTTAAAATAAATATAAAGAATATATATTTTTCTTTATATAAATTATTTTAAAACTTACTCCTTGTAATAGATAAACTTTCAAACGATGATAAATCAATATTACTCGATGAGCCTAGACATGACGATGATGTAACAGTACCTCTAATAGGAACACCCGATATATCTATATAACATCATCTATACATACTCACATCAACCTACACGATCTCTGAGATATCACACGATAATCAACACTCACACCTAATATATTTATAACATATACTCGAAGTACTCCACCTGAGGTCCAAACACTGCCTTCATTCCACCTGAGGTCTTTCCACTCGCCGTGGTGGCCTCTTCTATTTACCTCACCTCGACTCCCATAGATCGTCTCGGATAATCCACTTGAGGTTACATAACTACTACCTCTATTATCGCCACGATCTCTGGGAGTGGCTCTACTATTTAGAGATGAATAAATAAAAGAGGCTCCATGCAATGGGAAAGAGAGTTGTATAACCTTCGGTGTATTGAACTTCAAGTGAGTAGTTGCATATTCCTTTTCTTCAATGATTGGATAAACTTACTTGTATTATTAAATCTTGTTGATGGTATAGATGTTCTTGTGGTATGACTTGAACTGACATTTGGGAATGATGGGCTTCTGGTAAGATTATTGGATGGTCCATAATGTATGGGTGATTGTATATTAATTCCACAACTATCGAGTGTATGTAAAGCCCTTAAATCGGTTATATCTAATGATGAATTATGGGATATGGATCTTCGATCATTATTTGATGTACGTGAACGTGCGCTGGATCTTGGTGAATATAACATCTCTTAGAAAATGACATTATAGTCGACACGAAAATGGAAATTGACAGGTCAAAAAAAAAATTTTTTTTCTTAAAAAAAAACAATCCTATCCAATTAAATCAATAAAATGCGATAATAATTATTACTCTTGTTAAATTAAATCAGATTTTTATACTCCAAAAATCGAATCATGCGATAGCCTTCCACAGGTAGTGTGTAGGAAATATGACGACAAAAAATTTAAATTATTGGAACATTATAAGGAAATTAAATATTTATAATTTATATTTAAAGACTTTAAATATACAAAAAAATTAAAAATGATTCTAACATACAATTGCATGCCATAAAATTAAACGACGGGTGCACATGCTCATAGATCTTTTGAATGTATCGATATATCAACCATTTTACATTACACATTACAAAAAATTAATATAAAAATGATCAAATTTACCAAATTTTAGCCTCAGTAACATCATCTTATTCATTAATCCATATGGTTACCACAAAGACATAAAATTGATAGTAAATGTCAAGATTCTATCAATCTATCACTCTATAATAATATATTATAACTACATGTAAGGTATATATCCAAATTATATCTCCTCCTAAGATCAATCAATACTAGGTCCTGCCGTTAGCTCTCCACCTGAGGTCCAATCCAACTCTCCTTCCACTCGCCGTGGTGCCTCCTCCATTTACCTCCCCCTCCGCTTCCCTGAGATCAGCTACGGGATTATCGCCACGATCTCTGGGAGTGGCTATACTCTTTAGAGATATGTAAATAAGAAGGCCTCCACGGCGAGTGGAACAGAGTTGGATTGGACGTCAGGTGGAGATCTGACGTCAGGACTAAGAGAGTTGGATTGGACCTCTGGTGGAGGCGATTAGAAAATGACGATATAATATTATTTCTGCTATAAATATGTAGTAATTATATATTTATATTATGTTATATTGATTGGATATGACGTTGAGGATTATAGATTCAAGTTGGAAATAGATTTCTACAATGGATCATTGTTCAACATGTAATATACGAGATTAAAATTATAAAATGCGAGATTATAAAATAGTATTTAATTTATTAGAGATTGATATAAGATTACCGGGTATGTTAATATAATATATAATATAATATTAAGATATATAGATGGTAGTATAGAGAAACATTGGTATGGTGGTATACCTATAGTTGATAATAATATATTAAGATTAGAAAGGATATATAATATTATAGAATGGTTAGGTAAAATACATAAAAAATCCAGACAGGTAGTATATGCAATAAATAGTGGAAGAATACCACATTTATAAATAATAATAATATATTAATAAATTGTTCATATTAAATTTTAATATAAAAATGCATGTAATATTATATCTTTATATATATAAAAAAATCTTTTATAATAAACATATTTATTTATCCTCACAATTGTCAGGAGAATTCTTATTATAAATTAAATTAAATTATTATTCATCTTAAAGTTCTGTTCATCTTTTTT
>JAIQCW010000149.1:0-14396 GCA_020283715.1 Cytauxzoon felis
TATATATATATATATATATATATATATATATATATATATATATATATATATATGTTAATAAATTAGGGGCATAAATAAATTAAACCTTCTTTTTAAAGTAATGCGATGTTTACTATATTGATCTTCAGGCGAAAACCTTGCTGGATGTGCGGTCAGCGTGATTTCTCCGTTAGGACCCTTACCCTGTTGGAAAAATTTTATGTTATAAGCCAAGTTATTATAACAAACCCTTATAGTGTATACTCTTTTACCTTCGTCATTTAAATAATATTTGAGATACATGGTATAAATAGAATATATGTTTATCCTTATCTTGGTTCATGGAGGGTTAATCTATATATGGTGTAAACACGGTAACCATTTATCTCGTTTTAATTTCTTTACTTACTTAATTACTTATATACAATGGGTGGTGATGGTGGTAGTATACCTAGCAGAATAGATATGGTACGTACCTCTGGGTATGTATTTACTAGAAATATGGGTGGTATGGGCTATTTGCCTAATACCCAGAGCAAAATCGCAGACGAACATTTATCAAACAATCAAATAAAGGACTTGAGGTGGAAAATTTGTGCAATATCGCAGGTAAGTTTGATCTATTTATTTATTCTTAAATTTAGGAACCTCTATGCAAACCAGTCGTTGCGTGTAGAATAGGATTATTGTATAATAAGGAGGCTATAATAAAGTATATTTTATCAAAAAGGATTGATAACTCGTTTGAACATATAAAAAAGTTAAAGGATGTAAAGGATATAAATTTCGTCGTTTGTTTTAAGTTCCACAAAAATAATATTGTATAGGTTGATAAAAAAACAAACAGATTTATTTGTCCAATATTAAGAACAGAATTTTCTGGATCTAACCGTGGTATATTAATATGGAACTGTGGTTGTTGTGTCTCGGAAAAGGCTTTTAAAGAATTTATTGGAAATTATAAACATATGAATATTAGTGTTAGTTATCCACTTGTAATTAATTAAATATTACATAGGAACAGAATTGCCCTAGCTGTAATAGTTCTTTCAAGTACAATCCTTATATTTTTAAACAATCGGATTCTCCAAATGTAATCAATGATCTTGTCATATTAGTACCAGATCTTAATGAGGAAGGAATCATACGTGCAAAGATGATTAGCGTTAAGGAAAGATCAAACAACAACAACTGATAACATCTTATATCCCTTTTGTCAAAATGTAATCATATGTCAAGATAATTATAAAACATACATAAAATCCCACTTTTTGTTCATATGGCATTTTATTTTTGTCAGCACTAGTCATTAATAGCAATGTTGTTTTCATAAATTTATCCAAAATTGGAATAATATATATTAAAAAATTGTGTATTAATAATACATGTGATAATTAGTGTGTCATTAAATGTCTAAGGATCGTATTGGCGTCTTGTGGCACATGCCTTGGATGAAATACTCTTTTGATGTGAATCGCCTTTCACCTAAATCAATAGGAATCCCTAATAAAATTGATGCAAATATATTAAACGTTGATAATACGAATTATGTTGAAATTCGTATCCTATTATCATCTATTTTAGGAAACCGCTCAACCATTCCTCATCTTAAATTATCCAACTGGATCACATTGTACGACGCCGTATCTAAATATTTGGAAAGATTTAGATCAACTAGTTCTAAAAATTTATCTAGACATCAAATTACTGAACTTGTTAACATTTTGCAAAATGCTTCATATGTAGCGAATGTATTGATCAAAGATACGGTTTCCCTTGATTTTCTTAAACAACCTTTGACATTAATTGCAAACAATATTGCTAAAAATATTAATGCCGTCAGTAATAATGACCTGACAAGGATAGTATACGCTTGTTCCAAAGGTGGATTCTCATCACATAGCCTAATTAATCTTTCTTTCCTCCATTTGCTAGACAATGAAGGTACACAAACATTCTAACATGAAAATTATACTACAGTTATTCAACGGCTTAAAGATTTACATTATATACATATGATGAAAATATTACATTCTGCATCGCACATAGAGGTTGGATTCATTCGTAATCAAGACAATCTACCATTTGGAAATGAATTTAAGAGGTCTATAATAGATAGACTAATAAATAGAATCGCAGATATACGACTAGTAGTTAGTAATTTTATGATAACACATAATGATATAGGATATAGCAAATTTGGTTTCGATTGCAGTAAAACATGATATTTTAAATAGAAATATTACTAATAAGATAAATAAAACATTTGAAAAACGGTAAAAACTATGATTCTCATTAATTTACATTCTAGTTTATATTCATATAAACAACTAGATGAAACAATAAACACAGCGGTCTCGCTGTCAATGTATGGGATGCTTAATGCAAAAATTGCGGTATGCACGACATATAAAAAATAATAGACAAATACAGAATATTATATTGCATAACTTAAACGATTTGAATCTAAAATTTAGTAATGACGTCAAACTGGTAATATTTAAACTTTATAAATAGCTATTAATTTAATAGTCTGAGCCGAACCAATTATCAAAAAATAGTACCATGCTGTTTTTATTAAAGTTATTGGAAATATGTTTAAGATACAATACTCCAGAGGTATAATAATTCGGTCATTATAATTAAATATTGCCTTAGGTCTATAGCTCAATATCTGAACAATCTAAATTAGTCTTGAAAAAAATACGAGATACAATTCCCATATTAAATGAACCTAATGATTGGTGGTGTGGCATCAACTACAGCTCTAAATTAATCAAAGCAACATTAAAAAATATCGATATAAAACCTTTAAATATAATTCCATACATTCACGGCCCATATGTTGTCGAAATATGTGATCCAACACACAAATTAATTATAGAACTTGATGAACCATGGATCTTCAATAAACACACATGGTCACATAAACATTTGTCATATTTTTACAGTATGAGATTAAAACACTTGTCAAACGACGGATTCCGATTTGTTAAGGTACCACATAAATTCTTATCACTTGATGAAGACCAACGTACCGAGTTCGTTTTAATAATATCCTTTATATTATACAATCAGAATTATATCTGAAGCACTTCGATGTATTAAGAATGATATTCAAAACATGTAAAATGCCAAGAAATTCGCTACAAATTTTTTACCACTAATTGAGTAATAATCATCTATAGTCTTAATGTTGATAAAATTTATACGTTTGTACATGTCAGTGGCTAAATTATTATAATCTATTGTGTGAAGGTATACTACAAAAGGTAAACAGTCTAAGTTTTCGTATTTAATATTGTACTCTATTAGTTTATTGTCATCAATAACAGCGTCATTAATATCTAATTCAACATCTAGCACAAGTTTGTAATAAAGATTTAAGAGCCTATATTCACTAAAAACGGTCGTGTTGTAATGAAGAGTTATATTGTCAAATAATTGTTTCATGGTAACATTGTTTAAACTGACCGATTGGTATAGTTTGTCATGATACAGAAACGTTCCAAAACATCCAAAATATAGCAACACTTGTACAAATAAGATTAATGTGGTACCAAGAAAACGTCCACGTAATCCCATTGTTATACCTGCGCTTAGTATATAAAATGTTTTAGCGTTCTTAATGTTAAATAATCTGACATAATCTAATATCTCTACATTATTGTAGATATAATTATATATTAATTGATAAAATATGTTATCCATCATTTTAGTATTTAATTTCAAACAATTACGTATAACTTCATCATCATTGGTAATATAGTTGTTACGAGGTAAGGGGGATGATATCTTCCTGTTTTTTATTATTGGCTTTATCATATCCTCATAAAAACATCCAAGTATAAAATAATCATCATCAGCAATCAAACAGTTGGTTTCAGCAATATTAATTAGAATGGTAACAAAACCAACCAAATATTCATCATATTCAGGATCATAAGATATGAGCTCGGTAAATGGGTCATTATAGTCACAA
The DNA here is from genome assembly GCA_020283715.1 of Cytauxzoon felis. Lineage (NCBI taxonomy): Eukaryota > Apicomplexa > Aconoidasida > Piroplasmida > Theileriidae > Cytauxzoon > Cytauxzoon felis. The sequence continues at coordinate 3,962 of JAIQCW010000149.1, forward strand.
TTCAAGTCTTTCATCGAATTTAAATAATACAAATAACCATTGATATCATAACATCCTGTGTCTATGTTATAGTCTATGTATTTCTTCGGAAAAAAACAACCAATAGATAATATTTTAGTACCTTCCCATTCCTAAAACATAATAAATAAATATTTTGAAAAACATACGTTGTGATTACTATTCTTGTTATTGATATCAAAAAAATCAAAAAAAAGATGTCTGTTTTTAAAAGGATCGTGTATCGTACCGCATGATGCTTCAAAAAACCTGGGATCATATTGTATCGGAAACATTTGAGTATGCATCTCCTCTAAAGCCAAACAATGCTTCGGTTGTAAAGGTCTAAAACGTATTATAGGCCTTAAATCTATATCGTTTGGAATCTTAAACAGCATAAGTGTCAGTTGGTTAAACTCCGATTCGTTAGGGGCATCACTTGGAAGCAACGCAGAGGACCGCATTAATCTGGATTTATTCTTCATTATTTTATTTAAAAATAGCAGAAGCAAAATTAAAAGAGATGCGATATATGACAGTCATGATAGAACGGGATATTATGATACATTTTACTAGTTAATTAAGATACATTAAAGACAAATAATCTTAGCACATTTTATAAATTACTAAGACAACAAAAAACAAATATAAAGTAATTATATATATATATAAGTGATAAATTCATCAGGGCGGCAACAACACCATTTACGATATGGAATTAAATATTTACCGGGCTTAATCAAATTCATATATTAACTAATCATTAAATTCGTAAAAATAAAACAAACACATAATCCGTTTTAAACAAATTATTGTCAAAGATCAGCGTAAATGGTTTTTGGTATTGTTATATCCAATGGATTAAGCCATTCCTCTATTATAGAAGATATTGATGAAGTATATAATGGAGATGTTATAACGTGTGTTCTCCCATCTAATTCAAATAGTTTTGTCAGATCACTGTCTTTAAAATATGTGTCTATATACTCTCTTGGACCCTGAAACATTGAAGTGATCATAGATGGAAGTACATAGACTTACCTCTACACTACACATTTGGTCATCTTTCGAGTGAATGAAGAGTGTCGGTAGATCTTTGGGGTAATAATCCATTTTAGTTCTTAAATCTTTAGTTGCATCATATACTATTAAAACCATTCTCGATGGCAACCTCTTCTTAAAGAAAATTGGGTCCTGTAGAGATAAATTTTGCTGGATAAGACATCATGACTTACGTTATAACGCATGCATGGAATCATTCCATCAGCGTATCCATCAGTATTTTCAAGAATTATTGTATGTTTTGGTGCGATAAGTGAATAAAGTCTAAGAATGGGCATTAGAAGAAACTTAATACCACTGTAGTGATGGTCAATATTAAGCATGCCCCCCATGCTTATTATACCGTCTACGAATTTAGTCGGTTTTTCAATATTCAAATTAAATAAGATTTGTGATTTTAGGACTATATTTCCACCCATTGATAGTCCTCCTAAGTGATATTTATTATCATCAGATCTTTCGTCCCTAAATACTACATCCGCATTCCACGTTTCACCAGGATCGTCGAATTTTCCTCTCTTTACGATACTGACGAATTGTATGACGTCATAAACAAAGTCGTCGAACTTTTCAACATAACACCTTTGGTCACATACACCACCAGATAATCCATGGGATTGTAGATCTAGGCCATACACGGAATAATTTAAATTATTTAATGCTTGTACAAAACTACCTTCATATAAAAATCTGGGTGTTAAATCAAATGCATTTTTACCATGTAATGAATCCTTATATGTCAATGATTGACCATTATAAGATTTCGTAAAACTAGGGAAAATACCATCCAACTCTCTATTTCCTACGATTTTAGCAGTCGAATTTACATACTCTGTAACATATTTCATATACCAATCAACATTATATGAACAAAATTCTGCTCTAAAATGACTGCGGATGCCATGAACCAATATTACGTGACCTTTTGGATTGTTCACCCTAGAAGCATATGTACGTATTAATACCCCTTGCTTGTTTTTAAAATAACCCAATAATAAATTGCCATTTTTACTTAAAGGTGCCATGCTAGATACGCCTAAGCGAATCGGCCTAAGGGTGTACAATTGAAAAGGATTAGGCTTATAACAAAGGACGGATGTATTAAAGAATAAATTTATAGTAAATGTAACTACACCAATTCTAAAAACAATCATTACACGACAAAACTAGTGAATATTCCGGGTAGAAAAATCATATAATGCAAATAGTTCCCCATTTGCTTTATGGACAATTAGACAAAAACAAATTTTTGGTGCATATATGAACATAATGGGTTAAAATATTACACAGATAAATTGATCTGATTTAAAATTGTTGTTTTGGTACAAGAAACATCGGTCTCTTATCCCTATTCTATATATATGATTTTTATTTAGTACAACGTACGTTATGATTTGGGCGTTCTAACATCATAGCATTAATATTTACATGAGTAACGTTGTTATTCCTTCGATCAATCGGTACCGATCCATATATGTTATTGTATCCCCAATTCTGTATGCCGTGTTGGTTGTTGATACTTCCAGTATTATATTGCGATATAAAGTGTTTATTAATTGGAATATGCGGACTACCTATTGGGGTTTTAATGCGATTGTTTACGATTCTATTATCTTGTGTGTGTTGATTTAGTTCCGTTGAGCCGTTGGTACTCAAGAAATTACTAATAGCGTTTATACCATACCTTGGTAATTCACCAAAGAATGTACGAGGTAACCCATACATTATGGACACCATTGCGGGTGGAGCAGAATCAGCTTTTATAATTCTATTGGTGAATGGTTCTGTAACAATTCTTTTAACATATTCGTGACGCAATAAATTTTTGTGAGGCCTTCTCAGAGGTCCGGTTTTATCAATGACAACTGGACTATAAACCAATTCCAGTGGAAGGCTAATTCTGTTTTTGATACGTTGTTTACCGAATGGGTCGGGATTATATAAATAGTGCGTGTACGCATAAGCTCTTTTCGAACATTGTTCTTGAACGATCCTACAAATTATCGATGTATAACAATATAAACATACTCTTTATTAAACATTTCTATAGTGTGTTCTATACAATAAGGACGTAAGCAAATGGCTGGAAAGACATAATCCTTTATACGTTCGCATTTGATCATACCACTTGATATAGATGAATCATGTAAAGGAGAGTATTCTACATATATCCCACCAATCCATGCGCACATTGGATGAAATTTAGAACTACAAAAATCCCTAGAACATTTAACTAAATAACCGTCAAAAACACCACATATACTACAAGTATTTCCGTCGTTTTCAGAATTAATATTTTTTATATCCCACAAACTCAACGCATAAAGATCATAGCAATTTATATTAGGCATTAAAAACACAGCACAAATTAAGTGTATCCACAGAGGAGGATCACTAATTGACCTATTACTACCACCAGCAACCCTTTTCAATGCTCCACCGCTACTGCAACATATACAGCATACAGCACTATTTCCAATATATTCACATTTTGGAGCCAGACTATCTTCAAATTCACACGGTTCACAAAACCAAATGGATAATAGTTCTTCCTGTCTGCCAACTATCTTTGATTCAATTAAAGGTCTATACGATGAGTAACATTTGTGATGAACACGCATACAACAACGACTACATTGCTGCAGTACATGTTTGTGTGATAATTCGGGCATTAGACACACTGAACAATATTCGTTACTTGTAGGTATATTATCGTCGGGATTATCACTGCAATGTCCCTTTTCAGAATTATTTGACATTGATGAAATAAAGCTTTCTATTGAATTTTGAAAAGAGTTTTTGAAATGAGACCACCTATGCATATGACCAAATATCTCTTTTGACTCTTCAACGTGAGTTTTGTCTTCAAATTTACGATTGTAAAATTCGGAGTTTATTTTCACTCTCTCCAGTAGACGTACTTTATGGTGGGATATAGATCTGTTCACAACATTCAGTGCCATCATTAGAGCCACAGCTTGTTTTCCAACAAAATCATCCTTAGATATATCCCGTGTGATATCTGTAAATTGTTTAGTAATACCAATAATATCACGTAGATCGCAAAGTTCCATTGTGTCACTAATAGTTGATTGCTTATTGGACACAAGAACATTTGCTATACTAGAGGGTTTCCTTTTAACTGAATCTAAAGCGATACAATATAAAGGAGGATCTAAATCCCAATTATATCCATTTAATGTTATTACTGGTTTTTCATCATCAAACTTTGATTCGTTTTTATTGACATGATTGTGCGACATTAATGGAACCACCATGGCGTGACCTAGTTTATTAGATGGAAGATAATATAACGACTGTATAACGCGACGACAATATTCATATTCTAATGTGGATAATGGTATGTATTCCAATATTACAATATCATGCTTCGAGGTTTTTACATTATTATTAACTATGAAAGAAAACCAAGCAGATTTGTTGTTATTCAAATGTAGCAGCGCAAAAAATGGTTTGCAGTAATTTATTTTGGGTTCAACTCCACATTTATGATTAGATAATGTTGATAGCGACTCATCGTTATTAGAATGTTGATCAACATTATCATTTGGATTGTTTCTCTTATATAAAGCTTCTAAATCTACGGTGGGATTTAGTTGCATGAGTATTGAATTTAAAACATTTTGTATGGTCAATTCATTATCACATACAATCCTTTTAAAATCAGTTAACATACATTTCGTCTTAAGTTTTAACAAATCCTTAATATCATTGTACATATAATACAGTTGTCCTTCATCATTCGGAGCATTATCGTCAAAAAGATCTGGTCTTATTTTAGCAAATAAAATATCATAGTGCCACCATTCAAAATTTTTAGCATTCTTTTGGCCGCAACTCCTACGTAAAGTATTATATTCTACCATTAGAGTTGTAATTGATTGCATATATTGGCTATTTGTAAGAGAATAAGATATATTTACGCTAGATACAGATTCAGATCTGGCAATACTTCTGGATACAGTTTTACCAAATGTTTTTAATTGGTATTTTGGAACACTGTTATATGAATACAATGCATTACTATTTCTTGTAGTTGGTTTGAATGTATCAGTGTTTCTATTTTTAGATATTACCGATAATGATTTGAAAGTTGTAAAATCGTCCTTAACATCGACTGTTGTATCTATTAAAACTTCTACTTTACCATTAGCATTATTGGTAGTATGTATATCCAAATATTCTTTAGTCAACGACAATTTTGACAAGAATCTGCATTTAACTATATTGATTTCATCCTCTTTAAGATGCGTTTGGCATAGTACAAACCTATAATTTACACGTTTAACATTTGGATCATCAGTGTCAACTATTATAAACCCATTTCCAGCGCAATGTAAATGCATATAATTCGAACAGCCTTCTGCAGCACATTTAAAATACACATTCCTAGCATCACACGAATAACACTTATTACGATATATAGTCATTTGTTTTAAAATCGGCTGAAGATCTAACACCTCAAGAAGTGAGACCGCATCTTTATTTTCTTCCTTGGTAATATTTAAATTATTCATAAACTCGTAAAATAATATAAGCGATAGGCATTCATAATGAATGTGGATTGAAACATTATTATACGTATATCCAGTTGATGTGGCTCTCTTACAAATTACACATGAAACACGCCTATCCAAAGGTATGCTTTCGTATTTTGAAAAAATGAATTCTTCAAAGGAAAGGGAATCTTCCTTAGTACCATCACTTGTTAATTTCCTTTTATACATAATGTTGTTTGTTCATTTGCACAGATGCTATCATTTCGTCAAGTGATATATGATAAATAAATACTCAACAAAGATGAATATTAAGACATAACGAAAAATATATAAATGAAACTAGACAAATACAAATGATATATTTACAAAACTCGTATATATCATAAAACAAACCAACAATTTCCAACTAAAATATTAAATACACATGTATGTATATGTTTACAGAGAACATTCACACCCGTCTTGAGAGCAGAGAGGTTGAATCTTACATGTATAATAAATATAATATAATTCTCCAGGTAAAAATCCAATGTAGAGCATAGTTAAAACGAATTATAATAATGAGAATTGAGATATATCATAAATATAATACATATATAAACATAAAATAACGGGTCGGACTACAGATTTTAGTGTGTTCAATATCAATGGGGGATGTTATTCGGTATTTATAACAACGGAACTTTATATACAGTTATAATATGACTTATTTTTGTACAACGTATTTAAAACTTCTTGTTCTAGTGTTAATTCAATCGTAGTTTTATAATATAATTGTTTTATCAATATATTAAACATAGTTCTACCAGGAATCTGGTAATAATTGCATATTATAATAAGAATCGCATTACCATTGATTTTTTAAATGGCTGTTTTACATGGTTTTCATATATTTTTTAACAATCGTTGTATATATCGCTCTCTATATACTGATGCATCATTAAGGGCCGTAAGACGATGTAGTTCACATAGTAATTCAAATGAAGTGTCTAATAACCAAAATTCGTGTAAAAATATATCTATATCAATGGATTCAAATAAACAATATGAAAAATTGTTGATTGGCTTTTTATCTGGATTGACATCATTTAGTAAAACTATTAATATGATGAATGATTTGAAGGTGCCAGATGCCTTATCTATCGCATATTTTAATTCATGTACTACTTATAAGTTTAAAATACATTACTTAGAAACCATTACAGGCGTGTTATATATATATTAATTAACATTAATTTTAGGTTACAAACTAGTCTGTATAACATCACCGGACGCGGTCGGATTGAAAAATACACTTAAAACTATATATATAGATTTGTTAACGAATGTTATACTATCTAATCCAGTATACAAGGTAGGTACAATCATAGAATCAGATGAGTTTGACGAATTACTTTATAAGATGTTAACATCTAGTATACAACAATAATATTAATCTAAATAAGGTAAATCTTTAAAATTTCCGTCTCTATGCGATATTAGTAGTAGTTTGCTGGGATATTTATATATTTTATTGATTAATTCCCTTTCATATAATTTGGCATCTTTTCTTGATTTACATTTCATTAATATGGAATGTGAACCTTCCCAATCCATAATGTCAACTGAATTACTCTGATTACCGACCTTATAATTTAAGAATCGAGTAACTTCATCACTGTGCTCATTATATGTTTCGATTAGATATTGATCAATACCCTTACAATCCTTATTCCTATGCTTCTCTAGCCTATGTATTATATTACCAGATTCTCCTATGTATATAGCATATTTTGGTCGATGTTTGGCTACTGTCTTAATGGGAATCAGTAGAATGTACAATATCGGCAAATGTGAGTATGATGGTGGTGGTATACTACGCGGAAATAGATATATAAAATTGCTAGTTCGTGGAGGTGTAAATATCTCGCTAATAGCTTTTAATATAATCAACACCTCGTGTTTAATAGATTCTGGAATATCATTAATAAAAGAATGATTATTAATATTATTCGAGTCAGGTTGGTATTTCAAATCCAATGACAGATGTTGATATGTATTATTTGGCAATTTTAGGAGCAAATCTACATATTCATCACATTTCTCTTGTATGAATACACCATCTAAAATTGTTTTATAGCCATTTTCATTTACTATTTTACTGTATCGGAGTCCATCAAGGTTGATTGTATTCATCAAATATTCTTGAAAATGAGTAGAAATTACCGCAATGCACTTGTTTTTGATCAATATATCAACCATTTTAAGTAATATTTCTATATAAATATTAAATGATATCGTATAAACATACTAATTGTAGTAGTTGTATTAGTCCCGATGCCTGGATTGTCCAATAGTACAATGGAATCCTCTGTAACATGATCAATAATATATTTCAATTTCTTAACATTGCAATGAAATGGAATATTATTTCCGATACCCGAATTGTAAAAGTATCTTTTTATCATGGGTACGGATGATGATGAAGATATGGGTGAATATAAACCTAAAGTGATAAAAATGTATCCATGTTAAAAATACCAATATTTGTTAGTAATAATGATTTTAAAATCGATAATAATAGTGTAGATTTACCAGTGTTATGTTCACCTGTAATGATAGTTAACCCAGTCAAATCAATATTGAATGGTATTGAATCGTTAGAAAATATATAATGCAAACCATTGATATTAAAACTATTACTTTTTAAATTAGGAATACACCATCCCCTTGATAAGGACCACCTTACATGATATGAAAGTGTCTAAAACAATGAATTTAACTATAAATTACACATACCTGTAGTATAATCAAAAATTGGGATACAATTTCGAAGGATTGTAAATACGGTGTCAGTGATGAAGATAATCCAGTGATTATACGGTTAACATTTATATCTGCTATGCTGCATATATGTTTGTAATTGATTAAACATTGAGTTACGTTAGGGTTTACATAAAAGACAGATGTATGACAATCTTTTGGAGACTAATAAAGTAAATCTTATAAATTCAATTACTAACTTCTATTGTAAATAAATTCGTATGGTCTATATATTCATTAAGCTTGTCAATATATATATAATTGGAATTTTCTTTAATACTTCTATATACATGTGTATAATCACCTTTTATATCATTAAGATAATTTGATATGTAATCACGTCTTTCATTTATTTCACATGTATTTAATGGTATATGATATCCAACATAATGTTTTAATATACTATCCAACAAATTTACAGCAGCATTGTCGACCTTAGTTTGATCAACATTGTATAGGAATGAATGGCATTTAGTTCTAAAGGATTCCTAAATGATATCATACAATAAAATACGATAACAAACCATATTATTAAACAAATTATCAACTGATTCAATTCCAGTAGTAGGTATAATATTGTCAAAATCATCTACTTTGATCACTGATTTAATAATCTCAATGCACATCGAAACATCACTAATTATTGCATCAAGTCTCGAATGAATGTTCAATTCATAATCAACAATCTTCAATATTGATTCAACTAGTTCATTAGGCATATTTTCATAATAATGCTTAAAAGATGTCAAATTATGATAAACATTTTTATAAAAATTCACATCATTCTATAAAATTGATAAAAAATATTAAGAAACATACAGATATATTAATAAATTTCTTATTTGAAGTATAGACATTCATTGATTTAATTTGAATAAATGGGATATCAATCGTTTTGAGCTGTATATTAATAAATCTTATAATATCAGATATGTGAGATTTTGGATGCTTTAACAACAACGATTTAATATAATTGATCATATATACAGGAGAATCTGATGGTAAAACTAAGTTTTGCAAACCAAAATCGCTATTAAGCCCCAAAACACTTGCACATTCATGATTTAATGGACAACTATCGTCATTTTCAAATGTCACTTTTGAACAATCAAAATCATCTGTAATATTTAAACGTCTAGCTATATCGTGGTAAGCTGCAATATGAAATTCATCTTCATCATATTTTCCCTATACAATATAACATATAAATAACAATACAAACCTCTAGTGTTTGACAATGTATAGATGTAGAAACATATTTGACCAAACTTAATATTTCAGGTGAATTATTTTGAATCATAAAAACATCGCTAGGAACAGAGTTTAGTAGGGATAAAGCGCCAATCATGGTCAAACATTCATGTAACCTAATAGATTTAACAGTAGTATCTATAATAGATATATTATATCCAAATTTACCATATGATATTGCCGGAATAATAAACAATTTAGTAGTATTGTACTTATTCAATGTGTTTCTGTTGTTAAAATTATATATAGGAGAATATTTTGTCACAATTTGTGAAAGATAATGTGATTTTGAGTTAAATTTACAATTCATACCAGAATTAACCAGCTGTTCATATACAGCCACTGATAGTCCTATATCCGTCATCTTATTTAGTGTATTCTGAATTTGTGATAAATGTACCTCAACGAGAGGTGTAAGGGGAACATGTGATAAGCCGGCATATTCAACTAATAAAATCGAATCAATTCCAGTAGCATAATAACAATTATCAAATCTAATTAAAACAATATGATCGGGGTAAGATTCTTTGGCATATTTAACTATGTTATCCAAACGATTAAATTTAGACAATTTAAAAGACGATGTTTTAAATATAATTTTATCAAGAAGCTTGCGAGCAGAATCATTTTTTTAGATTCAACAAATAAGATTTAATCTTGGAATTAGTAGAAGATAAGTTTATACGATTGGAAAAATGTCGAGAAGTAGTAATATACAAATTAAAAAAATAAATTGGATAATTATAAGAATAATAATTAGATAAAAAATTATGATTTAAAAACAAATTAGTATATTTATTAAA
>JAIQCW010000151.1:0-13091 GCA_020283715.1 Cytauxzoon felis
AAGCGGAGGGGGAAGTAAATAGAAGAGCTGACGGCAGGATGATGAATCTGATTGACCTCGGGTGGAAAGACGTATATATATAAATTATAGATTAATAGATGAGATTAGAGGTTGAGTATTTCTAGATTGGTGAGTGAGTATGGACCTTTGACATAGCCGCCGTAGATTAGATGTGATTTTTTTTGGTAATGATAATGGTTTACTATCTGATACCGTAACTTCATGTACATTATTCTAATATATTTTTTTTAATTATAGAATGAATATTTAATAATTAATTGATTAGACATACCCTAAATATATATAAGACATATAATTGTGCTTCATTATCATCATTAATACCATTTTCCTATAAATTAATAAATGGGGGAAATTATCCACATACAAAATCTAATGGATTATAAAATCCAGGTAAATATGCAAATGATGTTATATTACCATAATTTAAATGTAATATACTATTCTGTACTAATATCTGTAATTGTAATGTTACATCAATATATGGACCCTTTATATGCTTCAAATCTATCGTAGTCAATGATGTTATACACTTAGGATCTATCAAACTCAAATCACCATATAATGCCCTCTTTATTATCAAACCTATAAAACAATTAATATATACAACAAACATTAATACATATAAAGTTCAATGCAGTTGCTTATCAGTCCACCTGAGGTCGTCCTGCCGTCAGCTCTTCTAATTACTTCCCCCTTCGCTTCCCTGAGATCAGCTTCGGGTTCCACTCGAGGTCTAGTACTATTATTCATTCCATCTTCGCCACGATCTCTGGGAGTGGCTATACTCTTTAGAGATAGGTAATTAGAGAAGCTGACGGCAGGACCAAGAGAGTTGGATTGGACCTCAGGTGGAGGTGAGTGGAAGAAGAGTTGGATTGTAATCGAGTACAGTAGTCATTAGATTCCAATGTTTATGTGTAGACATACCATTTTGTGTGTATTCGTGATTGATGGATTTATGGTATGTATCGGTTTTATCATTGATAAATGTAAAGTATTTTTGTTTCATGATATCGGAGATGGTGATTAGTTTTTCATTAACGTCATTATTTTGATATATACCGTTTGAGATATCGTATAGTATTCTTTGGTATTCATTTGATAGTACATCATATGCTAATTTAATTTCATTTAATAACCATGAGTAATTTGTATTACCAGTTCTATATATATTATTAATAATATATTTAATTATAATATATACAAACTTATCTGGATGAAATATACGTGCGAAATGATAATATGATTTTCTAATATCGGCTATACTACAATGTGTATCTAATTCCAATATATTATAATGTGTTAATTTATTATTCATTAATAATTTATCACGTTTATTTAAATATATATTTATTGTACTAGATAAATTATTATCATCAACTATACAATCAGACATCTTGTTAATTAATAAATTATATTAAAATCATTTTTATATTATATAAAAAAAATTATTACTATTAAATACACTTTTCATTGCGATTAAAATTTATTTTATACACAAATTAATTATTCATATTATTACATTCCCCTCTTCATATATACTCGATGATATACACTTGTGTGGTAATATTATACATCCACGTATAAATAAACCATCCATCACGTCAACCGAATTACCAAATACACTCAAACCCTCTATTCTCACCTATAATTTACATATATACAATCCATCGAATATTATCAACCACTCAAAGTTCAATCCTACTATCTCCAACTAGGCCTTCCACCTGAGGTCGTCTTGCAGACAGCTTCTCTATTTAGTTCCCCCTCCAGCTCCCATAGATCGCTTCCAGGTTTCATTTGAGGTTATAAACCTTATTTCGCTGAGATAAGTCTTAAGTGATGGAATCCATGTTTGTTCGGATACCTCAATGAATATAAATTGGAATGAAGTGAGGATGAGTAAACTCAATACAATCATCAAATTCCTTTTCAATGAGATATTGATATTAGAATTACATTCAATCGTCATTGAGTAATCTTCATTAGTTTCCCCAGAAATTATGATTTTCCTTCAAATTTTCGAGGTAAAAATGAAGTAATGAAATTCGTGATTGGACCTCGAGTGGTACCCGTAGCTGATCTCAGGGAAGCGAAGGGTGAAGTAAGTATAGAGGCCACCACGGCGAGTGGAAAGGAGAGGTGGATAGGACCTCAGGTAGAGTGTTCATTGTGTTCGTGTAAACAAACCCATGATCCGATATGTGATTTCCATCCGATGATTGATCTATGTATATATGATCCATGATCTATTTTAGCGTCTATAAAATGAAATATTATCGGGGATATGAATTACTTTTCATGATTGACGATCTTGTTATTCTTGAATAATTACCTACAACTACATTTTCTGATATTACTACATTTGGTCCAATTATTGATCCATTACCGATTTTAGCTGTCTTATGCTATAATAAATGGTGTTTTTTACCCCGACATTTATAGTGTTATAAAACATACAATTAAACATACACCTTTGAAATTAACCCCATTAAATATATTTGTATATGAGTTTTCATTTACATTTGATTTATCATTATTATCATTAGTATAATAAATCAATATACTATCATTATATAATCTTAATATCCTATTACAACCATTCATATCATCAAAACCATCCATTGATCTCTTATAATATCTATAATCATCATTCAAATCACTAGTCAAATGCAAATATTGCCCCTTTAAATATTCACTCGGTGTCCCAATATCAGACCTATAAATGTAGGGGTAAAAAACACTATAAAACCCCACAACATACCAATAACCAGTTAGAGGATGACAATATACATTACCCAATGAGACAAATTTAGGAAATATTTGACGTTCAATAGATGTATTTTCTAATGGTATGGAATCAATAACACTTTTATTCAATATATAAACACCTAAAAATTATAAAAAAAATACGAGTAGATATACATACCAGCATTTATTAAATCCGATACAAATTCAGAAGGCTTCTCAATAAAACCCGTAATCCTATAATCCGTATCATGCAATACCACACCAAATGAACTAGGATTATCCACCTTTGTCACCTATATATTAAATTATAACGTAAAATTAGAATGTCCAATCTACTCCACCGAGGTTACATCCACTTGAGGTCCAATCCACGTCTGTTCCTCTTGCAGAGAGCTCTTCCAATTACTTCCCCTTCCAGCTCCCATAGATCGCTTCCAGGTATTCCATTTCCACCTGATGTCCAATCACTACACTTCAGCCACGATCTCTGGGAGTGGCTTTACTCTTTAGAGATAGGTAATTGGAAGAGGCTCCACGCCGAGTGGAATTAGACGTGGATTGGACCTCGGGTGGAGTGTTATCGATGATCATAAGACGTACGAGTATAGTGATGGTTGCGTTTTTTTGTCTATGTGATTTGAGTAGTTCATTGAGTGGGTATTTGCAGATGACATCTGTGTTTAATACAAAGAATTCATTGGAGTCATCGTTTTCTTCGCATAATAAATCTTTGGCTAATCTTATACAACCGGCTATTGACGAAGATTATAATTTCCAAAGAGTGACATACCAGTCCCTAAAGGTGATGATTCTATAGAATAGTCCATGCGTATATCATACTATAATAGGTAATTTTATAATTCATTTAACATCAACTAACTTTTAATTTCAATTCTTCTATTCTTTTTATAAGTTCAGGTTGAGATTCTGAGAAGGCGAGTATAATATGATCAACACCGGCCTAATTTATTAATAATAATATGAATTTCATAATCTTCAATAAATGTACCTTTTTAGCAGCGGAAATTTGATACTCTATAATAGGTGAATTACAAAATTCTACCAGAGCCTTAGGTACACTCAATGTCAATGGACGTAATCTGGTACCATGTCCACCAGATAATATTAAACACTTCATTATTTATCATGAATATATATCTATTATATTAATTTTAATTTTAAAAATTTTATTTTATTGTCAATACTTCAACCACATATCACCTTTAGATTCCTATAGTACACTTCCCCCTTGTACTTTTTAACTCTATTCAAATTCATTAAAATAAGCTCTTCTAACAGATGTTTTCATCACTAATTTCATCTCATTTATCATAAAAATATTGTTTCAATGATGTTATACAAGACTCCTCTAATGAATTCTTCATCTCCATATGACTCGACATAACACACATCATATCATCATTATTTTCAAATATCAACTCGAAATCCGTCACAGCCGGTACCAATAATGTATCACTATATGAAATTATATATAATATATAATAATCAGCTCCACCTGAGGTCCAATCACTAACTTCCACTCGACGTTCCACCTGAGGTCGTCTTGCAGACAGCTCTTCTAATTACTTCCCCCTCCGCTTCCCTGAGATCAGCTACGGGTTCTCCACTTGAGGTTACATCCAAAGCTCTACTTTTGCCACGATCTCTGGGAGTGGCTATACTCTTTAGAGATAGGTAATTAAAAGAGCTGACGGCAGGACGAAAAGATGTGGATTGGACTTCAGGTGGAGGGTTGAGATGGTGTTAGTGTTGTATAAGACTAACGTAAATTTTTGGTGTTTATTGATATTTTTCCATTCATTATGCCAGATTATTGAGACGGTGATTGTATATGTTTTAGGGTTATTATTTTTCATGGTGGTGTTCCAGAGTGGATGTATACATCTATGATTATATATATTAATGAATGAGTAATATTAAAACATACGTAATTTCCCCACATTTAGGTGGTATATTCTGTTCATTATATTTTAATAATATAAAAAATATATCATGTGTTATATATATTCTCTTCTTCTATAAAAAAGGGGGTTTTTTATCCCGATTTTTTTTTCAATATATATTCAACTTACTTTATCACCATTATTATTCATTATACAATAATATGATTTGAAATTATCTAAATTTAATTCTATACCCAAATTCAATGGTTTACCATCAATAGTACGTAATGATAATGTATTATTATATAATAATGGACAATAATCATATATATAATCACTATTCATAACTAATTCCTTCTCATCCATACTATTATACAAATCCCTTATCAATAATAACACCTATATATTATATTATAAATACATAATGAAACTCCACTTGAGGTCCAATCCACCATCATCTACTCCACCTTGTTTTCCCACTCGCCGTGGTGGCTTCTCTATTTACCTATCCCTTCGCTTCACTGAGATCAGCTGCGGGTTCCACTTGAGGTCATATTCACTAATTTCACTAGTGCATTTTTATGTCTAAAATTTGAAGGAATTCTTGAATTTCTGGGGAAACTACTGAAGATTACTCAATAACTATTGGATGAATTTCTGATGTTAATACTTCGTTCAAGAGGAATTTGTTGATTCTATTTGATTTACTCATCCTCATTTCATTCCAATTAATATTCATTGAGATATCCGAACAAACATAGATTTCATCAATTTAGACTTATCTCGGCGAGATTAGGTTTATAACCTCAAATGGAACCTGTAAGCGATCTACGGGAGCTGGAAGGGGAAATAAATAGAGGAGCTGTCTGCAAGACGAAAGAAAGGTGTATTGGAGATCAGGTATATATTAATATATGGATTGTATATAGAAACGTACTTGTGTATATCTTCTGAATGTATCATTATTATTTTTGGGTAGTAGCCATGTATAGTTATTGATTTGTGTATCGATTTTTTTATGTTTATCTTTATTAAAGAGCCAATTGGAGAAGAGATTTGAATTATTATTATCGATATTATTTTGATCATATATATAATTATATAATGATTGTATATAATTAAGATAATAATTATTATTAATAAAACGTTTAAATTTAATCCATTCATCAAAAAATATAGTAAAATATGTATTATTATTATTAATAATAATATTTAATATATAATTTCTTAATAATTCTAATGATGTATCAATATGAAACATTAATTCATCTATAAATGTATATAATAATGTATTATTATTATATCTTAAATAATTTATATATTTTATAGTATTATATACAGCTAATCTTATTAATGGTACTCTTAAATTTATTAACATTATATTACGTGATATTATATTCCATATCTGTAAATATAATTGTAATCCTATATCACAACATGGCATTAATATAAATTTCATCAATTCCATTGATAATATATATTCATCATCTACATCATCACCTATATCATTACATTCATATAATATATAATCATCCTGTAATTTATATAATAACAACAATAACATCATTAAACCATTATCATTACTAGGTAATGATAATAAACCATACTTTATAAATTCACCCATCATTATATTACATACATAATCACCCCTATTCAACTCTTCCAATATATCATCTTCCACTTCACCTGAGGTCGTCCTGCCGTCAGCTTCTCTATTTAGTTTTCCCTCCGCTTCCCGTAGATCAGCTCCGGGTTCCACTTGAGGTCCATTAACAAGACTTCGTTCTTCCGGGTTACTCTCTGTTCTTCCGGGTTGAATATTTACGTTCTTAGGGGTTGAGATTCTTTGTTCCTCCGGGTAGAATTCCTGTTCTTCCGGGTTGACATCGCCACGATCTCCGGGAGTGGCTTTACTCTTTAGAGATAGGTAATTAGAAGAGCCGTCTGCAAGACAAGTAGAGTTGGATTGGACCTCAGGTGGAGAGCTGTCTGCAAGACCAACGGTGGAGGCGAGTGGAACAGTGGTTGTAACATTGTGTATATTATTGATGGTGATATCATATGGTAAATTTGTATTGTAGGTTGGAGTTGTGCTAGATACAGTATATATTTCTACAGTTGATTTATCAGCTGTTTCTAAACCTGAGGTTATATCATTACTATAAGTCATATCAATATTTTTTACACTTCCAGTCAAAGTCATATCCATCTCGTCTTCCATTGCCGTAGAGCCCTCACCACTCGAGGTCCAATGCCCTTCCTTCGTCTTGAAGACAGCTTCTTTATTTAGTTGTCCCTCCGCTTCCTTGAAATCAGCTCCGGGTTCCACTTTAGGTCCAGTACTAACTCCACTTTCCATTCCACTAGGCGTGGTGCCTTCTCTATTTACCTCACCTCGACTCCCATAGATCGTCTCGGATACTCCACTTGAGGTTACATCCTCACTACCTTCGCCACGATCTCCGGGAGTGGCATCACCGTCTACGGGGAGTGAGTTGGAAGAGCTGACGGCAGGATATACCTCAGGTGGAGAGCTCTCTGCAGGAGAACGCGAGGTTGTAACCTCAGGTGGAGAGCTTACTGCAGGACTGACCTCAAGTTTAGGACTTTCATTTGTGTTATCATTATATGATGTATAATTATTGATGATTCCATTAGAGAAGATATATTTTGACCAGATATTGAGTTTATTGTAGAGTAGATCATCATCATATCTGGAGAGTTTATTATTAATGATGTTATTAGCTCTTGGTGAATTTGGTATAGATATGCTATCATTATTTTGTATAACTTCAAGTATATTTCTTGGTATTATGGGGCATAATAATAATAATAATAATAAATTTTTTATATCATTACGTTTACATGACTATAATAATTATAAATGGGGTTTTTTAACAAAAAATTATAACATACCATTATTGATATTATAATTATAAAATATGATACATTAGGTAAAAATGTACTTGAATATATTACTAAACTATCATCACTTCTTGGTGTTAAATTTTGTACCCCACTATCCCCATTATCACTGACCCCATTTTTTACAACAATATCATTGAATTGATGGAATTTCCCATCAATATATATTTTTTCTTTATTAATAATCATTAATTCATTAGAGAATAATTCACTTTTATTATTGGCATATTTATCAACTAATCCTAATTCTCTACATAGCCTTTGATATACATTACGATAATAATTAGCGTTTAAATTGTTGGGTAAATTAATATTATCCAATATTGTTATATCAATATTAGTCTTTAATACATGTTTTAATAATGGTATAAAGCATATATTAAATAATCGTACCAATAAATGCTATAATATATTATATATCTAAATTATAATCTAATTACCCTATTTATATCCTCAATCTCTAAATCCATCAATTCTTGTATAAAACATAATACATCATCACATTCAACTGTTAATAATGGGGTTAAAAAACACTATAACCCAACATACCAATTAAATTTTCCTCGTTTTTACCAATTGTTAATAAACTACCATTCTTAATACAATTATTCAATCTACACCAACATTGCCTCAAAAATAAAGGCTAAATTATAATATAATAAAACTATATAATACTCACCAATTGTATCAAAACCCTAGAACGATTTATAACGTAACGTGTAACAGATGGATCATTCACTGAAATATTATATAATGAATATATTCACACGAGGTCCAATCCACCTGAGGTTACAACCACCGTTCCACTCGCCGTGGAGGCTCCTCTATTTACCTATCCCTAAAGGGTAATGCCACTCCCGGAGATCGCGGCGATGAGAAGTTAGTTATTGGACCTCAAGTGGAAGTGGAATACCTGGAAGCGATCTATGGGAGCTGGAAGGGGAAGTAAATGGAGAAGCTGACGGCAGGACTGACCTCAGGTGGAAAGGCAAGATAATGGATGGATGAATGATGCAGATATTGGACTCGATATATTCGTTAGTGTTACATACCTCTGAGTATATTTAGGAGTATGGTCATGACATGTGTTCTTTTCATGCTATCACCACTTGTTAGGAATTTAGCTGATTGATCTAATAATGGAAACTTTTCATTTTTCTAATAATGGGGTTAATTATTTATAATATATTAAATTACCTCTTGAAAAAAGAATTTAATTGTAATGGGGTTTAATAACCCGCTTAATGTTTTTAATAATGATACAGTCCAACTACTAACATCACCACCACCATACATATCAGGTATAGATATTAATGTATTGATATAATTATTCGATAATATATAATCTATAATTATTAATATCTAAATTATAATAAAACTTACATAATGTACGCTCATTCTGAACATTATGTATCAACATTGATATCGTCTGAACCAATTGTATACGTACAGCCCTAGATGTCGATCTACTCAATACACTCGTCATATAATCCAACATATTCTCCTCACAAAAATACCTATAACATTATATAAACCATCAAACAACTCATCTTCCACCTGAGGTCCAATCCAACTCTTCTTCCACTTGCCGTGGTGGCCTCTTCTATTTACCTCCCCCTCAAGCTCCCGTAGATCGCTCTCGGGCTTAAGGCCACGATCTCCGGGAGTGGCTCTACTTTTTAGAGATAGGTAAATAGAGAAGGCCTCCACGGCGAGTGGAAGGAGAGTTGGAATAGAGATGATATTGATTGTAACCTAGGGTGGATTACCCATTATTGGACAAAGCTAAAATGTTCTTGGAGATTGACTAACTCGAAGATGCTTTCTTTATCGTTGGCATCGCTCCAGATGATGAGTTCAGCGATTTGTCTGAGTGCATCGACGATATCATTAGCTGAGACGAGGTTAATGACATCATTATTTAACACATTGCGATGTAATGTTCTGAAATGAGGAAATGATTATAAATTTATTAGAATTTCTACCTGAATGTTTCGAAATTCAGACCATCTTGTAGTGAGTTTGATTTGCGATTAGTATCAGATAGATTTTCATTTAACTTTAAATCATCTGATTCTACCATGACTTTAATACCATTTATATAATAAAAATATTAAATACAACATCAATTGCTGAATCTTATTAAACTCTTATCATTTCCCCATGTCCACTGAAGGTGGTCATCTATTGAACGTATATTATACATCCTTCTCATAGAATATGTGTGGTGTTTAGAAGTATAAAGTTCTATTAACTTGAAGTTAGATATTATAACTGACGACATCGACATGTAAACATATAATTTAAATTTACATTAAATTAGACAACACATTATAATTATTTTATTTGCCGAAATCTACAGTACCCTGACCTACACTAATCCACCTGAGGTCCAATCCAACTCTTCATCTCCACCTTATCTTCCCACTCGCCGTGGAGGCCTCCTTCATTTACTTCCCCTTCCAGCTCCCGTAGATCGCTTCCAGGTATTCCACCTGATGTCCTGTACTAACTCCGCTCACACCTCTACCTTCTTCATCGCCACAATCTCCGGGAGTGGCTTTACTCTTTAGAGATAGGTAATTGGAAAAGGCTCCACGCCGAGTGGGAAGATAAGGTGGAGATGAAGAGTTGGATTGGACCTTAGGTGAAAAAGTGGTGATTATGTGATACATCCGATTCGATTACTTTCTGAGTGGTTTGCTGATTAGACATGTTAAAATGATTGAGACTACTAGGCGTATAGGCTCTACGATTTTTGTTGCAATATAAGCTGCAGTGAATTTAGCAAATGTTCCATCCATTTCTGGAACATTAAATGATGTTATATGTGCAAATCTCAACCATTTGTTTAAATCATCACTCGTTAAATATTCACAAAATACAACCGCCGTCATCCCCAACAACGTTACAACATATACACTAAAGAAATATGATGACATAAAGTAAATTATAGAATTGTTGTCCTCCACTCGAGGTCCAATCCTACTCTCCTTTCCACCTGAGGTCCATCTTTTCATTGCATGGAGCCTTCTCTATTTACCTCCCCTCGGATTCCCGTAGATCATCCTCGGTAGTCCACCTGAGGTCCAATCACTAATTTCACTACTTCATTTTCATGTCCAAAATTTGAAGGAAATCGTGAATTTCTGGGGAAACTCATGAAGATATCTCAATAAATATTGGATGTACTTCTAATCTCACTACTTCATTGAACAGGAATTTGATGATTGTATTTAATATTATCATCCTCACTTCATTCCAATTTATATTCATTGAGATATCCTTACAAACATAGAATCAGTCACTTTAATCATATCTCGACGAGATTAGAAATTAACCTCAAGTAGAACCTGGAAGCGATCTACGGGAGCTGGAAGGGGAAGTAAATAGAGAAGGCCTCCACGGCGAGTGGAAAGGAGACAGTACAGGACTTCAAGTGGAGCTCTCACTACATTCGCTTGTGTAAACATACCTTAGATATATGATAGCACCTAATTTACCATATCTTTTAAGAGTGAGTAATGCTTTGAGTTTAAGCTATAGTAATGGTATTGAAGAATATATAATAAATTTAAATATACCGCTATAGATTGTTCAACAAATTTTTGTTTCATTTCATTTAATCTTTTTCTACGATTGGATTTATTAGTTAATTTATAAAAATTTTGTTTTTTAGTATTAATAAATGTACGAAATTTAATTATTCTTAATTTTAAACGTTTAATATCAAATTTTTTTTATTAATAGTATTATTTATATAATATTTTTTATTAAATATATTAAATTTATTATTATATTGTGTAAATTGATAATAATTTGTTAATATATATGATCGATTATAATGATTCCAATTATAATTTATAATATTTAATTTATATATAGGATTAAAATATAATTTAAATGATCTATTAATATTATATAGACTTTGTTGATAATAATATTCATTAATTATAGATATATTTTTAATATATTTTAATATTTGTATATTATACATTTTCAAATATATTTTTTAATTGTTTTGTTATATTTAAATTAATATTATTATTATTATTCATTAATATAAATTCATTATAATTACGTAATGATTCAAATGCTATTTTATTATTATTATTATCTATTGATTTTAATTTTATACATAATTTAGAATATTGTGATATTATTACAATAGGTGCATCATACATGAACTAAATAATATTAAATTACTATTAATATAAATTTACTTCATTTAAATAATCCCAATTATTACACCATATATCATTTATATTCTCTATCTCTTTCTATATAATTATTATAAATTCTTATTATATATTAATTAAACATACATATTTATCTAATTTCATAGTATATATTATTAAACCAAGTGATATTCTTAATAATGTAATAACCTTCTCTACATTATTAGCTTTATAATCTTTAATAGACATGATTCCAACAATAGCTTTTCTAATCATTACAAATGCTGGAAAAAATTTTTTTAATAGTATTAATAAATCAAGAGAAATTATTCTATAACATACTCTCATTTATTAATGATAAATTATCATCCAAAATTATAAATAATAATTCAGATAATAAATATGATGCATATACTGATCCTATTTATATATTAATTATCATATATAATCACTCCACCTGAGGTCCACATTTCTTTTCCAACTTCTCTTCGTCTTGCAGACAGCTCTTCCAATTACCTATCTCTAAAGAGTAAAGCCACTCCCGGAGATCGTGGCGAAGAATCCGAGACGATCCATGGGAGTCGAGGTGAGGTAAATAAGAAGGCCGCCACGGCGAGTGGAATGAAGAGTAGTACTGGACCTCGAGTGGAACCCGTAGCTGATCTACGGGAGCTGGAAGGTGAAGTAAATAGAGAAACCACTACGGCGAGTGGAAAAGAGGAGGCTGTGGCCTCAGGTGTAACGGAGTGTTGGATTGGATTTCGTGTTTATTAGTTTCTACCTTGATGATTGAATGAGTTTATGATTCTATTGATTATTTCTTGTATGGTTTCAATGATGATATTATATTTGCAGTTTATGTTTTTTCTGAATTTGATGAATTCTTTTGGTATTTTGAGATTGAATTTAGTATCTTTGTTGGTGATGATATTACCATTTGTACATAAATCCATTAATTGTCTAACTACAACTATCCATAATGTACATCTTTTTTCATCATTTAAATTAATTTCTATTGAATTATTGTATTAAATTATTAATTTAATTACCTATTAATGCATTTTTACTCATTGAACGTAGTATCTGTACCTCTAGGAATAATAATGTACTTGTATCATTTGAGGATAATAAATGACCTTCTATGGTCTTTAAATGAATCTATAATTAAATGTTATATTTATAATTATTATTAATTTATACAAACTTCTTTACGCTTAATAATATCGTTATTCATTATTCAAGAAATGTATTTATAACTGACGAAAATTATTTCAATTTTAAGAAAATATCACCCCATTAAAAGAAGAAAAAA